>JAGTTF010005685.1:27221-40759 GCA_019095985.1 Streblospio benedicti
GATTTCTTTTTTTCTATCAACAAGTAACATAATTTTGTGAAAATCAAAATTTATATATGTCTTAATATTTTCGGACATTTTCAATGTCCATTGTCTGAACTTCTGTCACCAGGTGGCAGCACGTGACAGAAGTAGAAGCCCTCGACCACCCCCCAAACACACTGACCTACTTGTCACGTGCTGCCACCTGGTGACAGAAAAGTTCAGGCGATGGACATTGAAAATGTCCGAAAATATTAAGACAATATTGTAAGTTTTTTAAGGATTTATCACAAAATTAGTGTTCCAAGTTATACTTTCGATATATGGATGATATTCTAAAGGAGTGGAAACAATCACAAATTGAAAACAAGATTGACTGGAGATAAACAATGGCAGACCTGTAAACCGTAGTGCCTCGTTACTAGGCGGCGCTGCAGTCATCAGAGGTAAACGTTGTACAATTCGATAATTGTACGGGGAACCGACCCAGAAAGTCCCACGCATTATTATTATGTTCGACGTTTGAAAAAATATTGTACTTATAGACTTGTGCATCTAATGTCAAACGGAGTGTTTGATACATTGAAATTGTAGCAAAATATGGACTTTATCAATGGAATATACGTGAAAGACAAGTACATATCAAGGTTAACATACGCACGTATACAGTTAGAAAGGACAAGCAACATTTATGGATAATCTTGTCAAACACACTGACTTTCAAAATCGGCCTTGGTTTGAGCTGAGGCAAAAACACAACTTGGAAATATGGACAAAAGCTCATTAAATACAATTCCAAATCAAGTGTGAGCATCATATATGAAAAACTAGAGAAGTATGCGAACATTTCTGTGTGTGTCACAAACATAATTATGAACATAGAGCACAATAATACCATCTTCAAAAATAACTAATATACAGGTATGTTGAGGCGCTGTTTTGATCATCTTTACCCCCCATTACACGTGTACTGGAGGCACGTGTACCGGGGGGTATACCGGCGCACAGCTGTTTATTTTTCTTTGTTTTTAAAAATAATTATGATAAATTTAAACAAGTTGGGGGTAATGCCGTATGGCCGTCACCAACGGTACATTAAAGCTGTCGGCAGAACCCTCGCTAACCGGCGAAGCCTGGCGGTGGCGGCGAGATCAAAGGGAATAACCCACCCGAGGCCGGCACGGGCTTCGGCGGCACCCCTGCGACCTTTAGGAGAAGTGTCAGAAAATTGCTGCGGTGTGGCTTTTTGCCGCCGCCGCCGCCTCACTTGCGATGCCCCATTTGTACCGGCAGCACCAGTATATTGACTTTGTCGTGCTGGTCCTTGCCGTTGGCCTCAATGTGGCGTTGCACCCCCGGGACCAATAGTTAAACAAAAATACTATTTTTAGTAACAAATCCACGATAAATCCTGAGTGCCGCCGAAGATTGCACCTGAACACGTATGTAAACAGGGTGGGGGGTGGTGTTACCCTGAAGACTACAGCGCCGCCCGCGGCAGAATGAAAAAACGTCGTTTTAACGGGTCTGCAGAGACTGCCATTCCATGAGAATTTGAAGTTTAACATTGAGCGTGAGCATCATTACAGAAAGACTATCGTGTTGACATGGGCACAGTAAGCCTGATACGGATAAACTGCATGATCATACAACTGGAAGACTAGTTCTTGGATTTCCATGAATGTGACCAAACTTATTTTAGAAAAGAACCAATATCCACCGACATTTTACGAACCCATTATAAAAAGCCAGATATCTTGGGTCTAAGATAATGAACTATCATGCATACTGAATGTACAATACCAAAAATGATACAAGCGTTCATTAGTATCAGGCCCCATTATAGTGATAATGACCGGATTTATCGACCGCCGCAGTTCAGAGGACTGATCCTGTCGGTTTCATGAAAGATAGTTAGAGAAGGGTTCCAAACTCAAATTTTTTTCTGAGGAAGAACCAATATCCAAAATTTCTGAATCTTAAGACATTTATTTTTAACCCATTTTAAAAAAGAAAAAAGTTCTGTGTTTAGAAGGGTGAATGGACAGTAAAAATGCACATAAAAGGCAATTAACTTGTTTCAACATATTTGATTACAAAAAATACAAAGTGGACGTCCTCAGAGAAAGTAAGGAAAACTCAATGTGACGATTTCAAACTATTTTATTTTAACTTACCCAGAACAGTTTTTGAAAGTGATGAAAATGAATGTCATTTAAAAAGAGACTATTTTAAGTCTTCCAAGTACCACTGTAAATTATACACTGGATTGTGCATCACATTTTCAAAGAAAATTTGGGGAGCCCCCTTTGAAACTATATACATTTTTAGTCATATATGCAGCTTTTTCATTTACGCTCTCTGCTCTCTGAATTAATCAGTGTTTATTAAACCTAATCCTATGGTTTATTGGAATGTACCGAAATGTTACCACCCCCTTAAAGAATGTTTTGTAAACAAATGCAGGAATGTCTTAATAACATCCAGCCTTGATATCCATGTGTTCTCTTTTGATTGCTAAGGCTCTACAATGACAATGTCTTATCCACCACTATGTTTGATGAAAATCAAACGATATGGCAGGCCTGTTATTTTCTGTTGCAGTGAATCATTGCAATTTTCTTGAATCCTTACCCTCGTTTTGCATCATTGCGTTACTGTTTTAATTTATTTTCAATTTTCTTCTCAGTTTTACAAATACCGTTGACAGGTCGTGTTTGGTTTTGAGGTGCATGTGCGCGTACGACAATAGTTATTAGGTCAACGAGGCTGTCAAGAAAAGTGAAAAATAAAACTGGGCTTAAGTGAAATTCTCAGAGGAGGTGTTTGCTGTTCATGTCCCTTTAATGTACGTCGTTTACCATGGAAAGGTTCAATGCATTATGAATGGGGTTATACATTAAAAATATCAATATTTTATTATACCATTTTAAATAGTTTTCCCCAGAATTCGGAATTTCTCGATTCATGTGGAATGATGAGACTTCATATTTAGAATGTTCCAATTTGTTGCCCAGCAACTCTGTGGGAAACTGTCAATGTAAGTAGAAAAACCATGTTTGTGATGTAAAAGAATTATGTATATAAATACCTACCTAGGCTATTTAAAATACCATCTAACATTTTCCATTCTTAAAGCGTTGTAAAGAGCAAGAGATCCATTTACTGTTTTAGTAACACATACAGAATGCAATACAATGGGAAATTATGAGAGCGTTTGACAACAGAAAAAAAAAATGTTTCTCGTCCCCTCCCTCCTTTATTATATATAACCTCCTGAATGGCTACTTTGAACAAAAAAAATCCCTGAACTGGCTGCAGAACAAGACGGCCGTCCCTGTCATTTGTTTGCTAGATCTATGCACATTAGATATTATCCTTCTTTATTAATTGCTACTATATTATACTAAATATTGCAAACTATAAACTGTAAAACATGTTTTTTAAGTATATTTATGATTTTGATAATAGTATACCCACATTCAATAATGCATAACTTCCTTCATGATTGCATACAAAATGTATGTATGAAACAAATAAAAAAAAGAAAGTGATATCCCTTTTCAATTTTTTAATTATATAAGAATGGATATATATATAAAATGAAAAATAAAAAATAAATATATATATATATATATATATATATATATATATATATATATATATATATATATATATATATTTATGGATTATCCATATATATATATTTTTTTTTTAAATAAGCAACATAATTATTTTTCATCAAATGTGTCAAATTATATTTCATAATGAAATATATGATAAGGGAGTATTAAAATTAAGCGTTGGGATGAGCAGGCAAACATAAGACATCAAATATTTCGACCGACTCCCACAATCACTGATTGGGTTGTTTTCTATAATTGAATTTCCAATCAATTAGCAATCAATCAATTCCTATATTTTAATTTGGACAGGTCCCAACTATTCCTCAATTTGGGTGTCCCCTGGCTGTCCAGTTTACTTCTCATGTCCATCTCCTCCACGAATCTAGCATTTGGTTGTTTGATCTGTACCCAGACATGATAGATCTTTCTGCATGACTGCGTCCCATGTCTGTTTTGGTCTTCCCTTGCCTATTTCTCTTGTTATACTGAGCTATAATTTTTTATTTAATTTTCAAGGGGGTTCAATGTTGATTTTCTTGGTTTCTTTCAGAAATAGCGTGAAGACTAATGGGTTCATAATACACGCATATATACATACAAACATGTTGTTTGTTAATATATGTAGCTAATACTCATGACTTTTTATGAAATATCAATGATACCAATGATACTAAGTTACGATGTATGGTCATTTGAAAAAGACGTTTAATACGAAAACATATTTAATGGGGTTCTGGGCACCTCCCAAAATATGTTACAAAACAATATCATATTTGCTGCAATCCGGTGTTATTGCAGGTAAATATAAAGTACAAGATTATCTTGAACCTTCATCTCCAAAGTGGATAAATTATAAGGCGAACCATCCAACTAACTCAAATGGAAAGTCTCGAAATAAAGGATACCCTCGTAAGAAGTAATTCATAAAACTACAACATTATGCACGTTTGATTTTTTAAAAAATACATTACAAGTCCTACTTTCTAAATATTCTTTTGTGCATATCATAACAATGAAAAGATGTTTATGATATAATTATATAATGGTATAGATCTACATGGCTATAGGTTGTCATAAATGCTAGCAACATGACAATATTCAATGATATTAAACCATTGTAAAGCTTATATATAAAAATGTAGTCGTATAAATAACATAATATTTTGAAAGGACAAATTATTTATTCTGAATTAACTTGAACTCACTCTAGAGTGTAGCAATCAGTAACATAGTGACATGATTATTTCATAAAGGATCAAGTCTTTCAACTTATACCTATGAAAAAGGTGAGTCTTGTATTCATCATTGCACATGTGAGTCTTGATAGGTCGCAAAGCTTTCATAGATAAGCCTTTAATAATATTGGATACCCATATGTTCAAAACGATATTACCATGTGTGTGTGTGTGTGTGTGTGTGTGTGTGTGTGTGTGTGTGTGTGTGCGTGTGCGTGCGTGCGTGCGTGCGTGCGTGCATATATGCAAGAGATAATTCAATCAAAAATGTTTCTCAGATGCAAAGCATTATTAGCAAGTTTATTGAACTGATTTATTGGAGTCCTTGACCACTGGATATATTGAAGAAATATGACACTGTTGATTTTTTTATATGTTAGTACTGTCCTCTGATTTTAATGACAATAGCTTTACTCAGTATGATCAATGGTCTCAAAGAATCATGTAATGTATTTTTTCCAATTTCAATAACACAAATGACATAGGGTTCCCACTCTTTCTGCCTGATAAAAATCAAGCCTTTTTCCAGGACTCATAAATTCTAATTGCATAAGCATTGACTGTTATGTCTACAACTATCCGATAAATACATATTACTGTCTGAGTTACTTACTTGGAGTGCAATATCCGTGATTTCTATTGCTAACTTCAGGGTCCACGCATTGGTCATAAGGCACCATGGCTTAAAAAAACAATAGATGGTTTATGAATAGATGTACAAATAAATGTTCTGTAAACCTGCACTTCTATGTAAGAGATATTGACAGCGATGTAACTATGGGACAACACAAGATTTTTCAGATCACATGAATTTCAATTGGATGATAACTGGGTAAACTTGGCTGTGTAGACTAAAATTATTGCCCTAAGTAAATCTATGTACTTAGTAAGTTTCTGTCGTTAGAGTAACATGGAATATATCTAGACTAACTGAATACTTTAGTAATTGTTAACAGGCCTACTTCAATGTCTTTGACAAACTGCATTACAAGTACCTTTATCGACTTTTTGACTGTTATCGCCACCACCTCTTACTCCAGCAACCAATAGGCTGGTGTAAAGAAAAGCTGAAATGTATACATTCTGAATGATTCATTTTACAATTTCTAGTTCAGGGACACGAGTCTGGATCTCAAGGTACAATGTACAAACATCATAGACCATACACACAGTACAAAAAATTCTATAAAAAACAACACTAATTATATCAATACAGACTCCTAGAGCTAACGGCCTAAACCCACTGTATCATTTTACGTTTTTGGCTGCCAAAAGCTTCGACATACAAGATATTCTTTTGGGGTATAACAGCATTGTCATCCTAAATAAAACTAGATAACCTCATGTAAAACCGTGGGAGGAATCATCGCAGACAAGTTATTTTAATCTTACTTTAAAATTTTGAGAGAATATCAAGAAGTTTCACTTCACATCCTTTGTTTGCAGCTTACTAGCGCCATTTTATAGCGGGCCAAACAAAATGGAAAAACACAAATTTTGTTGCACTTGTAGACATAGTTATAGCAGTTTAATTCTAAAATAAGATACATATTCGTGTTACCAGCAAATTTAGCTTTGTCATATTATGCAATCTTTAAAAACAACATATATCTTATATTTTGAATATTATTTTTATTTTCATTGGTGGTGCGATTTGTGCACCAGAAACCGGTCACATGATGCACTGTAGATAAACAAAATGGCGATGCTACGATTCAAACGTGCATGTAAAGAAAGCAAATAATTTCTATCAACTATTGTTGATCACACGCGACATCCCTAAACCATTTGTCCGTACCGTACGGACAACTCATCTAGAAGTCTGGGTCGTTTGGACAAAACGTGAGTCGCCTGGGACTCTGGCACTCTGACAGCCCCTAGTGAGTCCGCACCATTCTTCAGGGTTGAGTGAGGCGAACAGATTCCAGTCTGGTACCCAGGTGTATCGTGTAGCAGCCGTGACTGCCGACGAAAAATTGCACCCAGGTCCACGTCAGCTCAAAGTGGTCTTCCCAACTGTTGATCCCAGATCGTTTGGTATCTTCTTCATCGGTGCCAGATGAGAAGTCGTGACGTATTGTACTAGGAGGAAGGATTTGGAGTGGAAACTGCCCAGCAGAGTAAGTGCCTGCGCACGCACTCCCCGAACACCTGCAGTGTATGCCTCCTGAAGATGGTGTGCTGACGAATGAACAGCAACGACGACTGTGTGAGGTGACACTCCCCTACAGTGATGTTTTTGTGGTGCCTGATGGCAAAGTCGGCTTTAGTGATAAAATCACCCACGAAATGTACACTGGGGGATGCATTGCCCAAGAAACAGCCCTACTATCGGCGACCAAATGGACAAGGGGGTCTCGGGGCTTCTAGGGTCTGGCATGGTCAAGCCCTCCAAGTCGCCCTGGGGTGCTCCTGTGGTCTTAATGCAGAAGGCCGGCAATGCGTCCCAGGGATGCTGAGAAGATGGCGTTCGTAGCTCATCGTGGGCTGTGGGGGTGGAGGCAATGCCCTTCGGCCCCTGCAATCCTGCCGGTTGAGGGAGATGGTGCAGTAAGACATTGTGTGAACTGGGTGCCTCATGTGCGTGAGTGACGTCCTGTCCTTTAGCCACGACTCCTCGGCACTGGCCAACTTGACCACTATGTTTGATTGGCCCAGATCCACTAACCTCCAGTTGAAGCCCCACAAATGGCACCTCTTTGCTACTCATGTGGACTGCTCAGGTCACAAGGTCAGTGCCGATGGTATACGACTAAGGAAGTTCCAGATGGCTGCGTTGCAGGGCTGGACAGAGCCAAATGGCCTGACAGTATTCCATATCTACTTGGGTTTCACGTCATACTATCCCTGCCTCGTTTCCCTCAACTACAGTGAGGTAGCCAACCCCTCACTGCGCTCACTGAGAAGAATGTGAAGTTTGGCTCGTCTGGAAGTGCCTTACTGTGTTAGATACGTGGTGGACATCCTGGAATCTCTACCTCTTCTACACTACCCCAAGCCTGGGCAAGAGTGTCACTTTCTGGGTGGACACCAGCCTGACGGCATGGGGGTGGCTTTAGAGCAAGAGCAGGACGGGAAATAGGACTCACTAACACTCGTCTACGCCTCTGAGACGCTATGCCAAAGCACACGTACTCCATGCACTGTTTCCATGACACCACGGGAGGTCAGGTGATGGTCATTCACACTGACCACCAGGCCCTCACGTGGGTCAGCTGCTGCCCTCGAGGATAAGATGCCCTACAACCTGCACCCCACCCGGCTTGTGTACATCACACCTTGTGCTACTACGGCTACTCTATGAAAGCCCCCCTCCTGTGATGGGTGATGAGTGCCCGAACACATAGGTCCGTGCATCCTGCTGAGCAACAACGCCGCCCTGCTGTTCACAACCTCCCTCCCACTGAGACTGACTCAGGGAGACGGCTGATGACGGCGAGGTTTTCGGAAAAGGGGTGGCGCACTTAAGGAAAAGAGGGGGCGCACTTACGGGATTTCATGAAAAACCCTATGAAAATGAAGTATTTTGGTGGGAAAAAGGTGGGGGGGCGCCCCTGCGCCCCTACTGGATCTGCCTATGGGACCCTCCTGTGAAGATGCGACCCCTCTCAGTCAGTTAAGTGGTGCGTTACTGACACCCTCTCAACGCTTCTCTGACGAGGAATAACGTAGCGTGACACATACATAGCCAGACTGACCGAGTTGACAGCGGCGTTTACTGACCCCGGAGTGTGGACCCTGACGGAGCCAGGCCTTCATCCAGGCCACCCGGGATGTGACCTCTCCCGTCCACCTGGTACCCCTCACATGGGGCCTCAGCGTATGGCGTGTGCTACACGCCAATAGCCATGGGGGCCCTGGCGGGGAGTGAGATGGTCCTCATGGGGCCGAGGTTGTACATCTGGTGGAACTACTCTGCAGACCTGCCCGTGACCGTGTGCTCCCTAGGGCCATGGTCTGGTTGAACGCAGTGACAAGGCCATGAGGACCATCATACCCGCCTTGAGCGCTGAAGAGGATGTCTACTGGGGTGAGCTACCCCCCGAGTGTGTACGTCGCCTACAACGCAACTTCCCTTGCCAGCACTGGGTTCACTCGACGTAGGCTGTTTTCAGCCAGTGCCCTGACCCCTTCTGCCTGTGGATTGGATGTATGGCTGCGTGAATAAAGTAGCTCCGCCGTGTTAGTCAGCCTACGCACTGGGACACCGTATGCGTGCGTGTGCCTCGACTGGACACGGCAGGAAATGGAAGCCTTTAGAGGAGCAGTGGGTGGCAACGGTGTACTTGGAACCTGTAAACGAGTACAAGGTGATGGCCTGGCCATGGGTAGTGCACCAGCGCCCCATCTTGCTAACGGTTGGTTAAGTCAGTTTGATGACCAAATTATTGGAAATTCCAAGTTATATTTGTAAAGAGATTCATTGGATTTCTTTTTTCTATCAACAAGTAACACTAATTTTGTGATAAATCCTTAAAAAAACTTACTATATTGTCTTAATATTTTCGGACATTTTCAATGTCCATTGTCTGAGACTTTTCTGTCACCAGGTGGCAGCACGTGACAGAAGTAGAAGCCCTCGACCACCCCCCAACAAACACTGACCTACTTCTGTCACGTGCTGCCACCTGGTGACAGAAAAGTCTCAGACGATGGACATTGAAAATGTCCGAAAATATTAAGACAATATTGTAAGTTTTTTAAGGATTTATCACAAAATTAGTGTTCCAAGTTATACTTTCGATATATGGATGATATTCTAAAGGAGGGAAAACAATCACAAATTGAAACAAGATTGACTGAGATAAACAATGGCAGACTCCGTAAAACCGTAGTTCCGCCTCTGCTACTAGGCGGCGCTGCAGTCATCAGAGGTAAACGTTGTACAATTCGATAATTGTACGGGAACCGACCCAGAAAGTCCTACGCATTATTATTATGTTCGACGTTTGAAAAAATATTGTACTTATAGACTTGTACATCTAATGTCAAACGGAGTGTTTGATACATTGAAATTGTAGCAAAATATGGACTTTATCAATGGAATATACGTGAAAGACAAGTACATATCAAGGTTAACATACGCATCGTATACAGTTAGAAAGGACAAGCAACATTTATGGATAATCTTGTCAAACACACTGACTTTCAAAATCGGCCTTGGTTTGAGCTTGAGGCAAAAACACAACTTGGAAATATGGACAAAGCTCATTAAATACAATTCCAAATCAAATGTGAGCATCATATATGAAAACTAGAGAAGTATGCGAACATTTCTGTGTGTGTCACAAAACATAATTATGAACATAGAGCACAATAATACCATCTTCAAAATAACTAATATACAGGTATGTTGAGGCGCTGTTTTGATCACCTTACCCCCCCATTACATACGTGCCGACAGGTGGCCCGGGGGTACCGGCGGCACAGCTGTTTATTTTCTTTGTTTTTAAAAATAATTATGATAAATTTAAACAAGTGCGGGGGTAATGCCGTGGCGATGTCACCAACGGTACATTAAAGCTGTCGCCGAAGCCCGCCAACGGTGCATGAAAGCCACCGACGAAGCCTGGCGGTGGCGGCGAGATCAAAGGGAATAATCCCTACCGGACGGCACGGGCTTCGACGGCACCCTGCGACCTTTTAGGAGAAGTGTCAGAAAAAATTGCTGCGGCGTGGCTTTTTGCCGCCGCTGCCGACTACCTGCGATGCCCCATTTGTACCGGCAGCACCAGTATATTGACTTTATCGTGCTGGTCCTTGCCGTTGGCCTCAACGTGGCGTTGCACCCCCCCCCCCGGAGGGACCAATAGTTAAACAAAAATACTATTTTTGGTAATAAATCCACGATAAATCCTCGGTGCCGCTGGCACGAAGGTGCCACAGGCACGTATGTAATGGGGTGGGGGTGGTGTTACCCCTGACGACTGCAGCGCCGCCCGCCGGCAGAATGAAAAAAAGTCGTTTTAACGGGTCTGCAGAGACTGCCATTCCATGAGAATTTGAAGTTTAACATTGAACGTGAGCAACATTACAGTTTACCTGTTCTGGATATGAGGATAATGCATGATCATACAACTGGAAGACTAGCTGGGGGAGCTCAGGCACAGTCCAGGTTTGTTTATCTGTGATATTTATATGATTTATTTATTATTTTATATTATTTTTAGGTCTACTATCAAATCCATTGATGGGTTAATTTATTCATATACACGGTACTCAAAAGGCAACATGTGGGGGTTTAACTACAGACAATCGCAGTCGCATTACATTGCATTACATAATTCTGTTACATAGGCCTTTTTTGAATTAATTTGTTGGGATGAATGTTTTCTTCCTAGTATTATAGTTCATATTTGTCTTTGGACCACTGATATATGATGGCTAATGCGAACTTAAGTATGATTAAATTTTAATGTATTGGCAGATACGTGATGTGCTGGTGAAGGTAGATCTTCCTCAATCGTCACTTTCTGGGAGCACATTCTGTATACGCTCATCGTTGAAGCCGCCAGCTCACGGACTACAGGTACAGTAGTAGTTCTAATTCGGCTCACACCCACCCGACCGGCAACTACAAAGTAGCCGGCCCTGACATTGTCCCTCTGGCCCTTATGTGAATATTAGTAACTCCAAAAGCAGCCTACCCATTTGGGCCACTTGGTTTTGAAACCAACCGCCTGCGCAAATATCAGTGGAAATAGGCAGCTCGTAGGCTCTATTTAGTACACTGATCCATATATCCCAAACTCTGATGTTTGAATTTTTGGATATACTTTGATCAAGTAACAATATCCCTTCATGTTATTTTACAATTCTGATGTATCAAAATTTTCTTTAGTAACTTTCAAGTTTGAATCATGAGTGCAACTGTATAAATACTAAATAATATATATCATCCATGCACCCATCCAAATCAGATTTTAGTTTTCAGCATGGTGTCCATGTTCAGTTTCAGCTTCGTGAATTGAAGATGAAAGTACAGTTTAATATTTCAGTTAACTCCCACCACGTTTGGTACAGTATTTGATGATCGCCGTTATAGAAAGCTTCTTCTAGCGTTTATCTGCCGGGTGGTGATGCACTGCTGTCGGTGGGGTTCGGGAGTGCTGCCCCCCTTCCCTTCCTTCTACTTAGAATTGTGCAGTCGCTCATCACAAGCGCTCAAATCAGGCCACTTCAGCGATGTCATGGACTTCATGACGCCGGGGCAGTGCCACACGCAGCACCGTGGGAGGCCCATGCACAGGTGAGAAGGCCATGTACACGCGGGACAGGCGGTGTATGATCAAGTGGCCGAGCTACCGACCCTCCCGCTTGCTGACAGCTTCACCAGCTATATCTCCACTGGGACTGTCGCCGGAAAAATCTTCATCCTCATCGCTGCATTCGACTTTGTGCTGCTTTACTGCTCAACTGGTGGAGCCACGACACCACGATAGACCGGGCACCCGACTGGGATATCACAATAGACTGGGGTTATTCGACTAGTTGGTCTTGTGGTCCATTATTATTATGAAACTGAGGCCAGACTATTTAATCTTTCTAATTTCACAAGAATCATTTATTATGATTTTTTAAAAATGTCCGTTTTAACTACATTTTGTATTTTCCACGATGTTTATGAACTGGAAGGTAATCAGTGTTTTTTTCTTTGTAAAATTTTTTTTCACACTATTTATGCGGGACATTATGTAAGATGGAATAGAGAAAAAGATGAAAATGTTGTCATCTAGTTGACAAGAAGTGAAGTCTCGTTTGTAACATTTGTTCAAATATTTAACAAAAATAATTTAATCGTTTATTAAAGACAGTTTTTTTGTTAATCAGATATGGATAAAAATATTATGTAAGAATGATTTATTTTTCTATTTATTGAATATTTTCAGCTGTTATTGAAGTTGAACTCTTTGTTTTTCGATTAAAGTAATCTTTAAATAATAGTTTGTGAAGTGACTTTTTGATAAATCATAATACATTGTGTACATGTACAATTAATTGCAACAAAAAGCGTTTTGACGGTTGTAAAAAAAAAAAAAAAAAAAAGATTGATGATCGTTTGTATATTTTTTATTGGTAAAATATAATATTACATTTGACTTACATCATAGTTGTGTTTCATAAACACCAGTCATATTTTGCAAGCATACAAAATCCTAACATTAGAAGACCTAAGACAGGTGTTGTACTTGGACTTTCCAACAACCAACTGTACAATCACAGCCTAGAGGGAAAAATAAGTCCCAAAACAGGGCTTAATAATCATTTTACTGGGCTTTGAAAGTTCCAAATTCAACTGTTTTCAATTGTTTGTTCCACCAATGACTTATTCTTTGGAGAAGATATTTTAACCACCAATCAATCCCAGCTATTTACGCAATAGAGATAAGGGCTAGAAGTGGAAGGTTTTACAAAAATAATTTGCCCATGGTACATTAATATGTATGTGAATTTCTTTGAAAAAATACAAACTAGTGCTTTATTTGGCCTTGGTGGACAAACATTTGAAAACGAGACATTAATACGGTCGTGACAATTACCTAGACCATCACCCTCACCACCCCACAACACACTATCACACATACACAATCATTCCGGGGAGATACAACATTGGCGGGCATGTTACAATATTACAAAGCAAATGGATTGTTAAATCATATGCAGGGCATACAGGTACATGGATTGTTTTGATTGT
>JAGTTF010005686.1:0-10000 GCA_019095985.1 Streblospio benedicti
TGAAATTTGACTTTGCATCAGAAGTCTAATGCCTGTAATCTAACAACATATAACCAATTAAAACACTTCGCTGAATTTGATTAATTTAAATTTAATTAATGCCTACCCCAGAAATACGTCTTTCATCTCCAACTGTTTATTGTTCATTCATCTGACATAATGTTTAGCTGCAGAGAATTATTGCATTGTTATAAAAATTTGGTGACAAAAAGTTGAAGTAGAAACACTTAGCCCTGAGACATTTTTATTATGTGGAACGATGACTACGTATAGTAAGAAATGGAACAAATAATTGTCCAGAATGGACCTAAATGCGGACCATTTGACTCCATTGTGAAATAGGCTCCAAGGTGTCACTATAGTCAACTGAAAAACTAAATTTGAGCATCCTAGCTCAAACGTAACATATGACAAATATGGACTCACCCTTAAAACCTATTTACATCACTGTAGTATGATCATTCTCATTGGAGAAATTGTGGGCTGCAATACAGGAATATGTCAAATGTTCATGGCGAAATGTTATGTGTGTCAGATTTCCTAGTTGATAATGGCTCACATTCACCCAATTATATTCATTAAATTATATATACACACTATGTGTGTGGTGTTAGCATCCTAAATGTGATGGTAATCACGAATGTGACCAGTAGATGCACATTTTATGACAACAATGACATGGCAATAATCATACCATTTATCACTCACACCTCTATCCATACCAGGTGATGACGCAATCCAACTTGCCTTTCGTGCTGGAAAGCGGGACGTCGTGTATGTTCTTCTGGAGCACGGCGCCAGCGTCAGCGTCAACGCCAAGAGTGACACTAAAGTGCCGCTGCTGCACTTGGCGGCGGCCACTGGCCATGAGCGCACCATGAATGAGCTTCTGAACGACGGCGAGAACATCAACCAGAAGGATGCTAATGGTGAGGATTTGTGGGTTTGATATTTTCAATGTTGATGATAATTATGTATGGCATGCATGCTTTTATGTTGATAATTACAATTACAATTGAACCTCCAATTAAGACCACCTCTCTAATGAGACCACCTCAATGATAGAACAATTTTCTCGGTCCCAAACCGTCATAAATCTATCAAAATGAACCTCTGTATTGAGACCACATAACATTGGTCCCAAAGATGGTCCTAATAGGAAGGTTCTACTGTATATACATGACGTAAAATCACTTATGAATCACGATGCTATTGTCTTTGAGGTACCAAATATATTTGCTCAGTGTGGTGTCGTATTTCCTTCTTTCTTCACCTCAAAAAAGAATAGCATTGAACACTCAACAGATTGGAAGGTTATCACTCATGCCAGCACATATCCCACGGGAAAATATTTAATGTTATGCAAACCAGAACAATCCACCCTCAACAATAGAAACGAACTTGCCAGTAGCTGAAGACATCGGAAAAACACTTACTTTTGATTATAAATGAGAGATCATAGAACATAGACATTTACATTCTCTATAATGTTGCTACTATAAGGGTTCTCAGGTCTGTTCATGATGTATCATTTTGATGGAAACATTATGGTTATATTGTTGTATATGATGAGATTCTAAGTATCTACTCCATTTTAAATTGACATAAGTAATAAAACATATTAAGAGTGGGATCACACACTAATCCCTTTAACTACGTGCTGGTGGGGTTAATCAAATACCTGCAGTTGATCGAGGCTAGGCGGGTAATCAAGAAACTACAGTATTGGTGATTGTTAAAATTTGTTTTACTACTGATTGTTAAAATTTGTTCTACTATCTAAAATGTTAATTTATTCATTTGGCTGTAAAATTTAGACTGAGGAGGATTCTTGCGAATTGAAATATATGTTAAAATAAACTTCTGAAATCATCCTAAAAACTTTTTTGAAAATAGATTGGAAGTTCTTTACTAGTACTAGAGACTAAATAGTTAAGGCTATAATTGGGTGTGGGTGTGCCATTTTGACTTCAGGAACAGCACTAATAAATATAAGGTAGTAGGATTTGCAAAAAGCATACCCAAAAAATATAGTAAAATTAATTCAAAGTATATCGATAAATATACTAGACCCAAAGTTCATCCATAACATCCTACAGATATACACAAAGCAAACAAACATTTTCACACCTTATAATAAATAACATTACATCAGAGATGAAAATTAATATATAATAAAATTAATATAATATCGGATTACAGCTATGTGTAAATTGTTCAATTGTATAATTTTGTTCTTTGTTAATGGTGTAAATTGTTGTTACCATGTAAAATTGAAGTAGTTTGCACTCATGGTTTCCTTGCAGTACAGCGGTTTGCATTGTGACTGGGCTTTTGCACTTCTCAGACTGGTGTATTTGGAATGATAAGATACTCTTGAGCTACGATATTTCTTCTTTAATGATGATACTCAGAGTGATGATACATGAAAATACACAACAATATGCAATATTTCGATGTTAATGCCCTATGATATAGTAATCTCTAAAGATAATACCCTAAAATATAGTGTTGTCTTAAAATCAAGACCCAATAATATACTGATTTCTCAAAATATGGACCCAATGGTAAATCAAATATCTAAAAATAGGACCCAATGATATCAAGAGGCTGGAAAAGATGGCCTATAAAAATGGCACATCTGTACTAACCAAATGTATTTACTTTACTATATTTTACTTTACTTTATCCTCTTCAGTTTTCTGAGGTCAGAGACATGTTACTGATATGACTATTTACAATTGTCTCTAATGCTTGTTACAACTTTTGCGTGGGTATGGTGTACATTGTTAATAACTATGGCATACTATTATACTATGTAAAATCGATGGCTCCAGTGATCGTCCAGTCTGTTTTTAAGGAATTTTAGTGATGATGCTGTGACAATTTCATTTGGGAGACTATTCCATGAGTCTACAATCCTGTGTCTGAATAACTTCTGTGTTGATGATTTATTGCATCTAGCCTTCTTCAATTTCAAAGTGTTTCAAAGTATTCTCTCTTGTCATCTAGACATATTGGTAGAGAGGCCACTTTATAGACATGGTGAAGGTATTTGTAGACTTCTATCATATCTCCCCTTTCATGACGGTACTTCAGTGTTGGAAGCTTTAGGGGTTTAAGACGATCCTGGTATTCCATATCCCTGATGCCATTCACGAGCTTTGTTGCTCTTCTCTGCATATCTTCGATCAACTTCTCCTGACGATCTAAAACAGGATACGGAATGGCATTGCAATATTCTAAATGTGGTCTAACATTGCCCTATATGTCTTTTAGAGAAGGATGAGTTGGTTATCAGCTGGTTATCTATTATATCACAACTCCAAGATCCTTCTCTTTGCTTTTTGATTGAAGCACCACATTATCCATCGTGTACTTGTGATGGGTTTTTGGCGTCCTAGATGAAGGACTTTGCATTTCTTTGCATTGAACTTAAGCTGCCATGTTTCAGCCCATTATTGCAGCGCTTGGAGATCCTGTTGCAGTAGTTCAGAGTCAGCTTCAGTTTTGATACCAGAGTAGAGCTTAGCATCATCAGCAAACAATGCTGTAGAGTTGTGTACTACCTTTGACATATCATTAATGAAGAGTACAAATCCATGTTGGCATATACTTAGAAAGTTGTTGTTCTTAATGTGCTTCATCACATGATCTCTTATGAATGATTCCATCAATTTGCAAACAAGGCTTGCTAGATTCACAGGACAGTAATTTCCGCCATCTGATTTAGGGCATTTCTTGTAAATAGGTGAAACAATCTAATTTCAAACTCTTGGGTACCACGCCTTCTGCGAGTGATTTCATCATAATGGACTTAAGTGGGTTGCTGATTGTTGGTCCTAGTTCCCTCAACTCTGTTCAGTGCATCATGTCTGGTCTTGGTGACTTAGCTGGATTCAGGGAGCTGAGCTTCGTTAAGGAGACTTGCTGGAGATAAAAGAATTTGGAGGAGAAAAAATTCTCAAAATGTTCTTGTTTTTTATTTTAGTATAAAAGTACATTCATTTCCCTTTTTAAAAATGTATAACACTTTAAAGGTTGCGGGAATGGAATTTGGTTTATGGACCATACAAAAGATCATACAAATACAATGAAAAATTCAGTCAATGTTAATTTTGACTGTACCGAAATTGTATACATGATCTTTTGTATGGTCCATAAACCAAAATCTATTCCCGAAACCCCTAAAGTGTTATACATTTTTAAAAAGGGAAATGCTTGTACTTTTATACTAAAATAAAAAAAACAAGCACATTTTGAGAATTTTTTTATCTCCAGAAAGTCTCGTTAACATGCCTTCTTATGTAATAATCAAATCTTGAATCGGGATTTTAATGGGCTTTGTCTCTGGTTCTAGAACAAAATCTGTGTCTTCTTTTGTGAACAAACTGACAAAGAATTTGTTCAGTGCTTCGGCCTTCTCCTTGTCGGTTGAAGCCGTTCCTTGCTCTGTTTCTAGATTCGCTATCCCTGTTCTGGTCTTCAGCTATGTCTTTACATAGCTATAACACGCTTTGTGGGTTTGTTTTGGACTGTAAAGCAAGTTCCCTTTCAAACAATCCTTTAGCCTTCCTACCTGGCTTGATTTCTGGTAAATTGTGTTTGTGTTGTGAAAAGATGAACTAAATAAATAATGTAAATCTTTTGGCCTTCCTACCTGGCTTGATTTCTGGCTTTACAATATTGTAAATAATCAGCTCCCTTTCTGGTGCTCAGGTATCATTTGTACGATTCTGTTTTCTTCTTAACCATGGCCAGACTTGTTGGGCTCATCCATAAGAGTCTTCCTGGCTTTATTAGGTTCCCAGATTGCTTAGGAATAAACTCATTTAACCCTTCAATTATGTGCTGCGAGAACAGATCCCAACACTCTTCACAGTTTTTAGCTTCAAAATCCTCGTCCCTAGTTGTACCTCATCATCTTTTCTCTAAATTTTTCATAGTTCCCTTTGCTGTATACTGGTTTCTTTGTTTTACGGGCAACGGTGGTGTATAACACTTAAGCTTGAAAACCAGTACCGCATGATGACTCTTGCCTAATGGTGGTTCTACTGCAACATCATCAATCATGTCATCCTCATTTGTCAATATTAAGTCTATTGTTGATGGATGTTGGTCACCTCTTTGATGTGTATTCATTCACATGTTGTGTAGAATAAGTCTCTGATCGCTTCTCTAAAGTGATATCGTGGGCTCCTTCCATTTTCTGGTGGCAAATTTTCAACCCAGTTTATGTCTCCGCAGATTAGATGACTGTAGTCTTTGTTTTGACTAACATGTCTCATGATTTATTTACAGCGTCACTTTTGGGTATTGTAGACCCACCCACCCCCTGAGGAAACACAGTGCTATACACCATAAAAACAATATATTTAGCTCTATACTGTTACTACATTAAATTGATTAGGACATTATGATATTGATTACGTTTAGTTTAGTTTAGTTTATTTATTATAGTGACAATGTCCAAATAATAACGTATATACATCAATAACAATATCAAATTTAATTTGGACCCGGCCACATTTGGCCTACAGAGTCACCTTGATAAGTGCTTATATAACTGTAACATTATGATAATTACGACTAATATAACAATGAATATTAAATATATATATAAACACAACAGTACATCAAGCAATATAAATTTTACAATTCGTACATTTTTTGTTTACAAAGATTAAAACATTCATTTAGGAATTTTGCGGTGCTTTTATGGCACTTAAAAAAGATAAGCTAATTTCTCATTTTTAGGCAGAGTCTCAAAGTCAGAATTTAGGTTTGTGATCTTTCTTCAGCTCTGATTACATCATATAGATTACATTGAAATACAAAATGGTATTCATCCTCAATTTCATTATTTTGACATAAGGCACATATTCGGTCTTCAACTTTAATATTTCTAAATCGTCCAGTTTCTATGTGGAGAGGTAGAATGCCTGCTCTTAATCATTATGACATGATTATGACATTATGTTAATTGTGTCAGGGGCAAAGACATTATAGATTGTTCATCATTATATGATATCTTTGCCAGGGGTAAGTGCTATAGTAGCATTTAAATACATTTACATATATTCATTAATTAGGATAATGTGGCTGACGAGTGCCAAATTTGGCATGAAACAATCTGTACCACAATGCATAACAATGAACAAAATCAATTCATTAAGTCATCAAGCATAGCAATATTACAGTATCCCTTTGGATAGTAGGTCCTTTCTAAACATTGTTAAATAAAGTGAACATTTTTATTGCCTATGAGTCAACGTTGGTCTGCACTTTTGATCTAGTATTACTAGTAACCTTTAATGTTGATCTTGATATGTTCCCTTTCCTTTTCTATTTACAGGGGCAACACCTCTCTACATGTCCGCAGAATATGGTGCCTTAAATTCGGCAGCACTTCTTATTTCAAACGGAGCAAATGTAGATCTACCAAATAATGAGAAAGTTACTCCACTAGCTGTAGCCAGTGAACATAACAATCATGAAATAGTCGCTTTGTTACTTAAGAACAAAGCAGACCCAGACCTAGCAGACAGAGAAGGACTCACTGCCCTTCATAAAAGTGTCCAACAAGACAGTAAAGAGTCATTTAAACTGCTCATTGAAGCTGGTGTCAAGTTGGACATACAGGACATAACGGGCTATACAGCATTGCATTTTGCAACCAGTCATGAAAGGTTAGAAATGTTCTATACGTTAGTGGAAGCAAAATGCAACATAAATGTTGACAATGCTTCAGGAAACACTGTTTTAGATATTGCTGCATCATATCGCAAAAGAAGAAATATTAAGATCTTCCGTGATGCAGGAAAAACTTATTTTGATATAGCTGAATCAAAGCTTAACACCCAGCGTGCTAAGATCTCCAGAGAAATTGCTAAAACATTGCTTTCAAATAAAGCTGACATTGGCCATAAAAATAATTATGGTGAAACCTGTATAGCAATTTCCACTAAAGCGGTGAATATAGATATGACGACTATGAAAGCACTGAACTTAGATATGATGAAATTGCTATATGCACACAGAGCCGATCTCAAGTGTATTGATAGCATGCGCAGAGGCCTCATTCATAAAGCTGTAGAGGGTTTGATAGATTTTGGAGATGAGGAATTAGAAGAGGAATTAGAAGCTGGTAAGCAAGTTATTGAGTGGCTAATAAGGCAGGGACTTAGTGTAAATGCTGAAGACCTGAATAAACAGACCCCTCTTCACTTAGCTGCAAAGGCTGGCAAGAAGGAACTAGTTTCATACCTTATAGGTGTTGGGGCTGATGTTACTGCACGGGATTCCTTTGACCACCTGCCGCTGATGTGTGCTCTGAAGCACTCGACTGCGTTTCAAGTCCTTTGGAAACACTCTATAGAGCATCTCAATGACAAAGATTTCTGCACATTACAGCGCCTCACCCATTGCCTTGGACTTGGTCATGATCTGATGAAACAGATTAAGAAATACTCAAAGATACACATTCCTTTGGAAAATGCACCTCAGAATGTGCAACCTCTAAAGTGTAAATATGATAAACGCCTGGCTCTTTGGCTCAATAGTGACAGTGAAGAACTTCCAGATTTCATGTCTGACTGGCTCTCCAGTCTGCAGCAGCTCACCTACATTGACCATCCAACCATTAATAAGGTTATGTGGGATTTCCTTAAACATCTACAAGAAGGAGTGAAGAAAGAAGATCCCTTTGTTGCCTACGTCATCACACGTTGTGGAAGTGTCGATGAAAAGACTAAAGTCTTTGCCCAAGATGAATGTGACTGCTCCTGTGTCCAAGAAAACATCAGGTTTGACATGTTTGAGGAACCAACAAAACCTGACCATGACGAATGGACAGCGTTTGTGCATATGAAATGTAAAGATGAATATGTTGATCATTTGAGCAGAATCTTGGATTTTTTAAAAAAAATTTTAAAAAATTTTTTCCCGGGCCCCGGGAAAAAACATTTTAAATTTTCCCCAAAAAAAAAAAGGGGGGGAAAAAACCCCAAAAAAGGGTAAAAAAAATTTTGAAAAAACCCTTTTTCCCCAAAAAAAAATTTTTCCCCCTTTTTTAAAACCCCTTAAAAAAAAACCCCTTTTTTGGGGGAAAAAAAAAAACCCGGGAAAAAAAACCCCCCAAAAAAAAATTTGAAAAAATTTTTTTTAAAGGGGAAAGAAAACTTTTTTTTAAAAAAATTTTTTTTTTGGGGGTTTTTTAAAAAAAATTTAAAAATTTAAAAAATTTCAAAAAAAAGTTTTGGGGGGAAAAAATTTTGGGGGTTTTTTAAAAAAAATTTTTTTTAAAAAATTTTTTACCCCAAAAAGGGGAAGGGAACCATTTTTTCCCCAAAAATTTTTTTAAAACCTTTGGGGGGGAAAAACCGGAAAAAAAAAAAGGGCCTTTAAAAAAAAGGGGGGGGGGTTTTTTTAAAAAAGGGTTTAAAAAATTTTCCCCAAAAAAAAAACCCCGGGGGGGGGGAAAAAAAAAGGTTGGGGCCGGGGGGGGAAAAACACCCCCAAAAAAAAGGGGGGGAAAATTTCCCAAAACCGGGAAAAAAGGGAAGGTTAAAATTTCCCCCGGGTTTTTTACTGGGGGGAAAAAGGGGGGGGGGAAAAAATTTGTTTTTTCCAAAATTTTAAAACCAAATGGAGGGGGGAAAAAAAAAAAAAAATTTTTAAAAAACCTTTGGGAAGGGTTTGGGGGGGTTTTTTT
The DNA here is from genome assembly GCA_019095985.1 of Streblospio benedicti. Lineage (NCBI taxonomy): Eukaryota > Metazoa > Annelida > Polychaeta > Spionida > Spionidae > Streblospio > Streblospio benedicti. Next base: position 8,714 of record JAGTTF010005686.1, read on the forward strand.
TGGTTTTTTTGGGGTTTTTGGGGGGGCCCTTTTTTAAAAAAGGTGGGGGGGGAAAACCCTTTAAAAAAATTTTTTTAACCCCCTTTTTTTAAAAAAAAAAATTTTTTTTTTTTTTTTAAAAAAAGGAAAGGGAAAATTTTATTTTTTAAAAAAAAACCCTTTTTCCAAACTTTTGAACAAAAGGTTTAGCCCCCAAAAATTTTTTTTTTTAAACTTTTTTTTAAATTTTTTTTTCCGGTAAAAAAAAAAATTTTTTTCCCCAAAAAAAAAAACCAAAAAAAAAAAAAAAAATTTTTCCTTTTTCCAAAAAAAATTTTCCTTTTTTTTTCCCCCCAAAAAATTTTTTTTTTTTAAAAAAATTAAAAAAAAAAAAATTTTTTTGGAAAATTTTTTTTAAAAAATTTTTTTTAAAATTTAAATTTTTTTTTTTAAAAAATTTTTTTAAAAAAAAAATTTTTTTAAAAATTTTTAAAAAAAAAAAATTTTCCCTTTAAAAGGGTTTTTTTTTAAAAAAATTTTTTTTTTTAAAAAAGGGTTTTAATTTAAAAATTATAAAAAAAAACCCCAAAATGAAAAAAAAAAATTTTTTTTAAAAATTTAAATTTTTTTTTTTTTTTTAAAAAAAATTTTAAAAACCCCTTTTTTTTTGGGCCAAAATTAAAAAAATTTTTTTAAAAATTTTTTTGAAAAAAATTTTTTTTTTGGGTTTTAGGGGTTTTTAAAAAAAATTTTTTTTAAAAAAATTTTTTAAAAGGGGTTTTTTTTTTTTTTTAAAAACCCTTTAAATTTTTTTTTAAAAAAAAATTTTTTAAAAAAAACTTTTTTAAAAAAAAATTTTTTTTTTTTTTTTAAAAAAAAATTTAAAAAAAAATTTTTTTTAAAAAAAATTTTTTTTTTTTTTTTCCCAAAAAAATTTTTTTAAAAAAAAAATTTCCTTTTTTTAAAAAAAAATTTAAAAAAAAAAGGAAAAAAAAAGGGGAAAATTTGGTTTTAAAAATTTTTTTAAAAAATTTTAAAGGTTTAACCCAAAAAATTTTTTTGGGTTTTTTTGGTTTTAAAAAAGGTTTTCTTTTTTTTTTTAAAAATTTTTAAATTTTTTTTAATTTTGGGGGGTTTTTTTTTTTTGAAAAATTGGGGGGGGGTTTTTTTTTTTTAATTTTTTTTTTTTTTTATTTTTTTTTTAAATGGCCTTTTTTTAAAATTTTTTTGGGTTTTTTTAAAAAGGTTTTTGGGGTTTTTTTGGGGGGGGTTTTTTTAAATTTTTTTTTTTTTTAAAAAATTTTTAAA
>JAGTTF010005686.1:15000-38276 GCA_019095985.1 Streblospio benedicti
TAAAAACCACATAAAATCTGAAGTATTCCAGAATTCAATTTGTGTGCAATTATTAAGCTAAACCAACTATTTTTTTTTTGTAAATAGATTAATTGGATTTCTTTTTTATATGCATGAAGATTGATTGACTTATTTTGTGAAAATCCATTTTAACTTACTATCTGACACATGTCCGAAAATATTCAGACAGTAAAGCTAAAATGGATTTTCACAAAATTAGTCAATCAATCTATGAACCAATTGAACTGGAATATAAATCATACATCAATATCAAGCAAATGATTCTACAAACTCAATATTATTACTTGCCTTTTGTTCCAAAAATAACTCAAGACTTCAAATTTAAAGTATTATTTATGATCGACATCGAACACTACAGGTTCCTTTTCAAAATCAAACATGTAAATATCACTTTCAATCATCCATTTTGATGCTAATACCCATGAATAATAAAAAAAAAAAAAAAAAAACTGCCTGATCAGAGAAAGTACTGCACCAAGTCAAATTTAATTTTGAGTTATCTTATAAATATTGCAAAAAAAAATGCTTTTAATCATCCATTTTGATGCTAAAACCCTTGGAAAAAACATAACAATTTTGAGATACCATGCAAATATTGCCTTTTAAATTCATCCATTCTGGAAAAACCCACCACCGACCCCCCCTTTCTCCTTACAGGCTAGGACTCATTCATTAGTTAATTTTAGCATCCAATCATCATTATTAATATTAGTATTTCATTCAACTTTGACTTTGTTTATGTTTACAATTGTCAACTGTTACTATTTGTTTATATTCTGAAATAAACATTATAAACAATATTGGTTCTTCAATGCAACATTAAAGAGATCTGTCACTTGCCACTTCCCAGCACCCATCATACTCACTAGATAGACACACCCTCGACCTCTTGAGTGTTACATTTGTACCTCCTCTGCCAGTTTGCCGCGGCCTCCGCTGTAGAGTTCACACACGTGGTGGCGCCTCAGGGGGTCAAGGTCGACTGCAAGAAAATATGTTTTTTTTTTTTTTTTAACTTTCTTAACAGGAAATATCTTAAATTGTTTGCTTTGGTTTGTTTTTCTTAATTATCTATATTAAAGTAAGTTAATGGATGTGGAAAATAATTAGAAATCAATCTGACTTGAAGAAGCCTGTACAAGGCGAAATATTGTAAAATTAATCAATTAATAAATTAAAAAATTAAGATACAAATTTGAAACAAGCATCTACCTAAATCTATTTACTCAATTATTAATGGATCATTTACTTACATTATTATAAGCTAATGCATGAGAAAAGTTTCTGTTATACAGCTTTTCCGTTGTTTACTCTTCCATTGTTGAGGACATTCACTGTAGACCTCGATAAAAATCAAATGAGAACCTAATGCGTTAGATGGCACCGACCAAGCCCACCGGCTCATCCTTTATTGCCTGTTTGCGCTAGTCAACATGGACGATGGGACTTGGCAGCATGGGAGATGAGTGCAGCGGTTTGAAGAACGCGTTCTTGCCCTGAAACACCACAAAAAAACGAATCTTTTTATATCTTGTGTCATATGTTTCTTTGTTTTTGCATTATTGTATGCTGACTATAGAAGCAGTTTCAATGGTACTATAAATATAAATGTATTTGTACATTGTAGTACTGCTATGGTTGTACTTATTACATGTAATAATTTTTCATTTATGCTGAGGATGTGTCCATGACACGAAATATATTCAATAAATCTTTGACTTAAAACAATGTCTATCTTTTTATATCTCTTCTAAGATATTTTCATTTTACACTTTTATATATTTACAAATGTTTCAATCATAGTTGTGTGTGGCTGTGAGTTTTGATGATCCAACACGCTTTAAGGGCAAAATACAGACTAAAACCGTGAGCTGATGATGTTGATGCTCATCATACATAATGCGCCGAGGAGACGCAGGTCTAAGCATCAGTAGGGATCAGATTGTACCAGATTATATAGATGTTTTTTTTAAAACTTGGTAGACCAGATGTCTACTGTCTTATCAGTCCTTATTTCAGCCCCTGAAATTAGTTTGCTGAAAAGCAGTAAGTCCTATCTATTTTCAAGATTGTACATATCTTGTCAAAGGAGAGATGGTAATTTGGACATACCGTATTCGATCTTATTAGCACACCCCAAAAAGCACACCCCTGTTTATGCAGATTAGATATTATACAAATCTTGCTCTTTTTTTGGCAAAGATTTCACCTATCGGTGCCATATTGTAAGACTATAACATGCCGGTATTATTCCGTATTCGGATAACCACATAACCATCGCATTGTGTTATCATGTTCTGTGGGGTGAAAGTGCAAAAAATGCATGAACTGCGAAAAATTGTTGGGGTGCGCTTATTACTTTTTTTTTTTTTGCTGAAATTTGTTTTTGTAAGCACACTGTGCGCTTATTAGAACAAATACAATATTTTTTGGCCATGAAAATCATCCATTTGGACCGTCCCCTGACATATGGAGAGCTGCGGACTGACATGTGCAGTGTGAGATTCTGAGGATGGACACAGTTAAATTATAATCACGTTCGGAGTATCTTGTTCTCTGATGTACGGCGATGGGACGGACACGAATAAAACGAGCTTGAAGAGTAGATGCTGTTTCATGTATCATACTTCTAGATACATTGACAATTGACCGAGTAAAAAGGGGTTCAAATTCGCGTCTGGTGAGCCGGTCCAACTTTAACGAGGCGTGGGTCAGGACTAGGATGCTGATAGAGAGACATCGTGGTGTCATTTGAAAGCTCCCCAGTAGCCATAAGCCTGCGGTGGCGAAAAATCAGTGTATGGAATTGGGAGCCTTTGAATTATGGAGGGAGAAAGATATGCCAAAAAAGATTATTGTAAAGTAAAAGTAACATACAAAATGATAAATATACAAGTGTTAATAATAACACTAACAATACCATATTAGCTCGTCACACAGTAATAGCAGTGGCCATAAAAATAATACTCGGTTACAATTTACGGTGTTTACATTGTGGCAGGTAGGCAATTTTTAAAACTGGTTGTTATTGCAGTTTGCGTTTTAATTAATGTAAATTCTGACCGATCACAATTTTTGCCTTGTCTTTTTATGATTATCTTGAACGTAACTTTATTGATGTCATCACATTCAAGAGGCTGACAAATAAGCATATTCATACCGGTGAGAATAGCTTGGGTGCAATGGGTGGATAAATAATATTGATTGACCAAATATAACACGGCAAGTGAATAATGGGGAAAAGATTGCAGATATTCGGTCTATTATTCAATGGTTTAACTGTACCAGTTGACATTAATAATAAAGTAAGTTCTCTGCATACATTAATGTCCTAGGGAGAGTGCTGAGATAAATCGTTCATAAATATTAAATGCAATCGACCACTATGCATAGAGCCTCTGTTGCGATAAACGCCATTGTTAACAATTACGTAATAAGCATATGTATACATGTACATATATGCATAAGTAATGTTAAGGGCAAATATAAAAGCTAAAAATCTCTGTTGCTGCCTAATATCACTATAAAAATAGCCGTGTGCCTTTAAAGAGACATTCACAGGTGACTTCCAGGGTATATAATAAATTTATGTCATGTAAATGGTACTTGCCAGGTCAATTGAAAATATACATTTTCAGCTATTTGTATCATTCCATTTCTTCGTAATTAAACCTTTTTTAACATTGTCTTCCAAATAACTTTACATAGCCTACTCGATTATTTCACAGTTTTTCTTAACAAAACTTATTAAATATAATAATTCAGTCTACAAAGGGTGTCATTTACTCACTAACGAATACAATATGGAGCATTGTATCTGCTACATTAAGAACAAAAAAATTGGGGGGGGGGGTGTCACTGATCATATAAGAGACTTATGTCACATTTAAAATGGAAAAATATGGTAATTTTTGACATATTTTGATACAAAAGTCATACAAAATTTTGTTATAAAAATCTTTCTTTATAAAAAAAACCCCACAGACATCATTGAACATATAAAGTACATATACAACTTGATAAACCTTACATTATAGAGACCAACATCAACGTTTTTTTTTACTGAGGGTCAGTAAAAGTCAAAAAAGAAATTTTAGATGCTAAAATGAAAGATGCCTTTTTTAAATGTATTTCTAATTTACGTTTTTAATTTCACCTCATCATAGCTCATGCATGGTTGAACAAATTTCATTAATTAGCTGATAATTATTGTAAATATCAAGGTAAAACACCAATATTTCATACCCGGTCTAATGCATTTGCGCTCAAGCCCCTTTAAGACCGATATTTTCAACCTGCTATGAAACACAAGAACACCAGTGTTTTCTGAAGCTGACTTTCTGTCTGATGCTGGCGAAGCGAATGTCCAGCAAGGTGTCAATCACTTCCGTCTGGAGGGCACCTGCAAAGTCATTACTTTATTAAATAAGAATAACTTCTATTTGCTCAAAACGTATTTACTGTTTAATTAAACGAGAATGACAATCTACAAACAAGTCACAAACAAGGAAATGACGTATACACTTTCTTGATATATGTTTGCGTTGTACACTCACAACGTTCCGATAAAGTTCATAATCCTCTATCTCCGCCCAAGTCTTTGGAAGTACAAAAAGACTGACTATTTAGCGAACACACATGAACATATAGCAGGGTTTAAAGAGAAACAAACATAAATCCTCTATTTATATTTCATTTAACATCATTAAGCTCTTGCATACATGGTAAAATAAAAGTGATACATCTTTAATTATTCGTGCTTGTATAGCTATCTATATTCCAACATGAACACATTTAAGTAAAATTCATTAAACAAAACCACAAATATTAAGATCTTTTTCATTACTTATCACATAACATAAGAACTAGTGAAAAGTGTCGTTGATAGAAAATTCGCGTAATAACATAGCCTTGAACCAAAAGACTTCACTTAATACAGGCCGGTAAAGTTTGATTACATCAACCAAGATTGGATTATCCTCGGGAATAGTTATATATCCATCATTAATCAAAGTTCTAAATAAGTCTAGATAATTCTATCTCAGAATAAAAATACAATGACAACAACGTAATTTTAACTATTAGCACACAGGATTTACATGTGTGCTTGGGATATTTTTCTGGTGAGCATTAAACGTATTTACCACTTTCTGAACTGTTTTCCTTCAAAATCAACTTGAGCTTCTTGAGAAGGTGCATGTCTCTGGCTCGTTTACTGTTCTTATCACTGCAAACAGAAAAAATGATAATCATTCAATAAGTGAAAAACATTATACTAACTACTTCAAATGTATAAATAATAATCACCAAAATTTGAACACTTTTTTGAACATCCTTTGTGGGATATTGGACTATTCATTAGAATGCTATCAAATAAAACAACTTCCTACTTTCCAAAACATGATAGAATGAAGACTGAATAAAAAATCAATAAGGAATTATGTACATTTAGTGACGGTTGTCAATAAATTACTACAAAATATTTATCATTTTTCATATGGAATTGAATAAAAATTCTAAATAACAATTAAGTAGAGATTTACATATGCGCCCTTTTAACCCGAACTTGTGTGAACGTCACAAAAAATACACGATTAGCAGAAAAGCGTGGTTATAAATGAGCACCAAATAGAAAGTTTTTTTTTTTTTAAATCACAAAATCTAATATCTTTTTGAACATCCTTTTTGGGATATTGGAGTATTCATTAGAATGCTATCAAATAAAACAACTCCCTACTTTCCAAAACATGATAGAATGAAGACTGACTAAAAGATCAAATAACTGATTACGTAGATGTTGTCGCTTGTTACAAAATCACTACAAAATATTTATGGCATTTATCATTTTTCATATAAAATTGAATCAAAATTCTAAATAACACTGAAGTGAAGATTTAGATATGCGCCCTTTTAACCCAAACTTGTATGAATGTCACAAAAAATACACAATCCCTAAAGCAGAACATCGTGGTTATACCTGAGCGCCAAATGGAACGGTCCATGACCTTGACAGAGCCGTCCGGGTTGAGGTTGACCTTGACCTCGTTGTAGGTGGCGTTGCTGAGGCCCATCATGCCGTGGGGCAGACGGCACTTGTTGCTGACGTTGAAGGCTGCGACGCGCGGGCCGAACAAATACTGTAAAACTAGAATATTTCGTGGCTATTGAATATCGCAATTTTCATTTATATTTATGGCACGTCCACACCTACAGCGCAGTGGGTACCAGAACTAAAGGTTATGCTCACAAGTATGCTTGTATCGAAGCAATATGATTGCAGTCTGTGAGTTCTGAAAGTTTCTTTCATTTAAACAGCGTATTAATAAAGTATGTAGAGCAATCTAAATTTCACGCAATAAGAAGTTGGTACCATGATTAAAGGTTATGCTCAGTGGCTGAACAAATACTGTAAAACTAGAATATTTCGATACTATTGAATTTTGCGATTTTCATCTATAAATTATTTTGAGACTAGTTAATTTTGTGATTTTGGTCCATCCTGGACCTACTTTACATAGGCTATTAATGTTAGCTGACAATTTAAGTTTGCGTTTTTGCACCTACGCACGAAATTCACAAATTAAGTTGTGCGCAAACATTTCTAGTTTTACAGTATGCTTGTATAGAAGCAATATGATTGTGGTCTGTGTGTTCTGAAAGTTTCTTTCATTTAAACAGCGTATTATTAAAGTATGTAGAGCAATTTAAATACTATGCAATAAGAGGCCGGTATGAACCCAACTAAACACGTGAAGACGAGAAATGTCAACCGAACGATTTTCGTCAGACGTAATTTGCACGGTGCATGTAGAACTTCGCCTTTCTCTCCCTAAAGGGGAACGCTAGCTTTATACCGTAGAAACTCACTATGTCGAATATGGAATAGATGGATGAGAAGTCATTCTTCCATTTCTCAATCACTTTTTCTATATCAGTTATAATTTTCCCATTTACCTCAACCGCCAGTGGTATAGGAACGCCATGAAAATGTTGGAGACAATATTTGTCAATTTTCTACTTCTTCCTTTGTACAGCTGCATTAATTCCAAAAAGTTTCAAAAATGTTCAAAAGTAGATTGTAATTTTTAAATTTTAATTTTTAATTTAAGAATTAAAATCTAATTTTGAACATTTTTGAATTTTTTTTGAATAAATGCAGCTGTACAAAGGAAGAAGTAGAAAATAAACACGAGGCATGAAGCTGTTTACTGTATAACAAATATAGAATATAGCCAATATTTAAGATAACCAACTGATATCTGGTTATTCTGAAGATAAACCTCGCATCACACGTCATGTGATCACACCCACAAGGTGAAAACATTAACACATGCCTCGACAAACGCACGGGAAAGTGGCCGCTTTTGACATGATATTTCTCTAATTAAAGTTGGTGTATTCGGCCGTTAATTGAGCATTTTTCAGGGTTCATAGTGTTCTTCTATGTTTAAGGCTACACTGTATATATCATCCAAACTTGATTTTCGAGCTACAGACTCCTCAACACAACACAAAACATAAATTAAAATATATGTTGCTGTTTTTTCTGGTTTTATTTTTTTTATCTATGGTATTTTCATTTACATGCGTTGAGGGAAGAATATACCCTACCCCATTCTCAAGTCTCAGCAAAATTACAGGGCCATTTTCACTGATTTTCTAACGATTCTCATTACACACTATTTCTAAATTTTTTAATTTCTCAATTCTCAAAGGAAATTGACCCCCATTCTCATTTTTCATAAAAAATCAAGGGCCATTCTCACATCTCAAAATAAGTATATTTCCCCTTCTGTGTGGTGATGAGGAGTCTGTAGGCTCAAAAGATAAATGATCATAAATAAACAAGTTGTTCATGTTTGGATAATATAGATAGACATAAATAAACACAGAACTGTGTTCTAAGAATGTTTTTTACAAAGATTCAGCACATAAATCTTGTATTTAATAGCATATCACCTTTTCTGCATCATAGGATAATATATTAGTCCTGAACAATGAACCATGAATATTTAGAAATGCACCCGTCTGAACCAAATTAACAGAACTGTGTATTTAAGAATAAGAAAATTTTTTTACAAAGATTTTAAAATAGTTTAAACCTTGTATTTAATAGCAATATCACCTTTTCTGACTTGATTCCATGATATACAGAAAAATTCCTTAGTATTTAAATGTCCTGAACCTGTGACTCGACATCTTCACTGAATATTTGGGACAGCAGAAATGCACTCCGGTCTGAAAACAAACACCATAAAACGTGATAGAAAATGTAACCTCCTCCCCCACATTAAAATTACCTTACTGATGTCTTACATAATATGCTTGAGAGGAAATGAAACTAACCTCCAGATAACAGAAAATTCCAGAGAAGCAATATCAAGATACCGAGGTTCTACTGTACTTTCGCTCCTATACATAGTTTTTACTGTCCTATTCAAATATTATGCCGCATGTTTTCTTGTGCTGGGTGATCAACCAAGCGGAAACTGCCTCTGATATAACAAGGCGCAGAAAGAGGAAGTAAGATAGACCGGTTCAAACTGGATAAATGTAACTTTTATTTGGTTAAGGCCGGTTTGGATATAATATAGCATTCAAACTTGTCACACAAATATCTCCAAATGGCGATTCTTATGAACATGATAATTCTCTCACTCTGTGTGTTTCATGTGGATTGTAGAGAAATTGGCAGGTCCAGTGTAAAGCAAAAGATGATGCACAAGAGAAGCATTGACGATGGTGTCAGGGAATACATATACTGTTATGATGAGTTTGTGGGTCTGTATCATGATAACATTGATACATACCATGGTGTGTGTAAATCTCGACACAAACTGAAGCTGTGTAAAGACAACGTGAAAAAGGCGTATCCAAGTGTAGAGAAACACATCACAAAAGGATATCAAGATGAGGATGAGATGATAGCAGATTTCTGGTGCACGTACAACACGACCCACCATGGACCCCATGAACCCTTCATCAACATGGCCGACATGTACCGCAAGTATTACCAGTGTCCATATGTGACTGACATCATGCTAACACACGAGGATTATTCACCACGGATCTACCTTGGCAGGGAGAGAGCTCAGTTAGCAGACGCTATCCTGCACTACACTGGTGCTGCTGGGCTGAGTCTGTGGCAGCCGAACCATCAGTACAGCGACCCTCACGACCCCGTGCACAAGGCACTCAGTGCCCGGTGGTGTGATCTGTATAAGTATGAGACATACATCACTGACAACATCATGAGCAGGTACTGTGTGATTGTCAAGGATATTGACAGTGAGCTGAATGATGTTCTGGATACATATGACAGACACACTTGACGGCCTGTACAACTGGACCACGAGCCTCTGTACTGAGTATGAAGACGTTCTAGAGCAGGTGTTGCGGATCTCACAGCTAGACAAGTGGCTCAGTCACCAGAAGAAGCCTGATCTATCACCATGTCACGACCACAACATCTACATAGAGGGAGCCACTTGCCTCATCATGTTCCACACAAGACTTCCTCCTTACTCAGACCTTCACAACGTCATGCCACATTTTGTCAAGAACATAGCAGAACTGAACTCCTGCTGGGAGCGAGTCACATCTGGATGTCCCCAACCAAACAGTGCGAGCCAAAACATGAGTCTGATCATTGAGATCTACAACCTGGCGACCAACATCAGCAAGCAGGATTCAGCTCCGGTCTGGGACGTCATATGGTCGTGGTCAGATTCTTACAAGAAAACAGGAAATGCACAGTGGATACTGCAGGTGCCCTACCAGCTGCTAGCACCAGCCACACGCAGCCTCCCGTTCTTCCCACTACTGGCGTTTGGCAGCAGCCTGGAGGCGGCACTAAACAACACGTCTTCACCCCCTCACGTCACAGCTCTCTTCAGCAAACTCTCCACTGCTTTATACAAGATATCACTTGTGGGCAACGATGACTATCAAGGTGTCAACATACTCCAGGGATTCCACTCCATGAATAAGGCTGTACTAGGTCTACTCTTTGGTTGCTTCCGTCCTCTGTACGAGCTGTTTGTAGAAGCGAGTGAGTTTGTGCAGTACAAGGGTCTCTGCCCGGAGTTTTGGCCACCACCATGTGGGGCGTAGGACTGTATAGGACACAGTAGACTAAACTAATGGATTTCTCAGAGTGTCTATAGAATTCCTTTTCATGAAAAGGTTTTATTGTCTCTTGTATAGAAAACATAGTCCAGTATCACATATCGTCCATGTATTGTAGAGGTACAATATTGTTCAAAATGATTATTGACTGTGGTTTGATTCCTGGAAGGCAACCATACCATAATAAAAAGATTTGTAAATAACATAATAAATGATAGAAAATTTACGATACGGAGGTTTGAATTAAGATTATATACCAAATTAAATGCATTAAGAAATGTTGTAAATAGTTCATCTGATTATGTTTGGTATAGATTGGCTCTCAAAAAAAAAAAACATCAATTACTGTGACAAAATTGTTCAAGCAGTTGTAAACATAATCGCCAGTAAATGATTATAATGATGACAATAGTGAGCCCTTGTGTAAAATGTGTGATGATGGAATTGTAGAGGACGTTTTTTTCAATTTGTTATGAGGCTCACTAAATTTGCTCAATTTAGAATCCATTTATTTACCTCTCTAAGACTGGCGTTAAGCGAGGAGGATTACTGGAATTTTAACTGCCTACCCAATGTTGTTGTTTTTTAAATTAAATTAATCTTTTTAATTAATGGGAATGAATTACCTATTATATGTAGATTTTTGTGTTTCAAGGTTTTACTCTTGTGTATTCATTAACAAAATATACAATGCTAGAATATTGATGTAACACTACATCTGTAGAACTCTTACTTTTAACCCTTATCATAATGTAGGCTTATCCTCCATTGGATGTCAATAAACTTATATACAGACATTGTGTTTTCATCAAATTGACACTACTTCTTTTGTTGCCATGACAACATACAATCAAGTAGATAATGCTTGTTGTTTTATGAGCATATATATGAATGGTCTGTTAACCTCATGGCAAATACACAAAAAAATATTATTACTCAATGAAAATAGTCATAACAAACTCAAAAATTGAAATACAAAAATTGAAATTATTGAATTTCGTGCTAGATTTTTATATTAATTAGCTTTATGCTCATGCTTAAGTTTTGTTCTGATAGCACGCATCATTAGCAGCAAAATGATGCATTAATTGTTTCTTTATACTTAAAACGTTTCAAACTATATATATTAGGGGTGGAATTCCGGAATCGTGATTAAGTAATTAAGAAATCTCTGGGTGGAATTTTAGAATCGCGATTAAGAAAGTTGCCATTCGATCGGGGCAAAATAGATGTAAATATGGTGTTAGTACTACAGCTGGCAACTTTCTATGTGCATAGTAGTAGATCCATCAACAGAGTTTATTAACCAGAGTTTATTCATACATCTTTACAGCACCAACACCAATAGTAGAATGACATATAAGGACGACATATAACAGCACCCAGCAAAACCAGGGGCACATCACTTTAGTTAGACACTATATTGCCACAGAACTGGGGTGATAACAGTGATGATTCTAGGATTTTCCTAAAGCGGGCCGAATGGCATATTCTCCTCCAAAATGTGTGCCAACTGTACAAAAATATGTGCCAAATCTTTATTACAGTTCACAAAATTTGTTGTTTTAATATTTGAGTTTTAAATTTGTAGTGTAAATTGATCATTAATGAGAATTAACTTGTTTGATTTTAATGATTTCTCGGACATGGTTAGAATGAAAATAAATACGGAAATCCTGGCTTTCTATGGTTCATCAGGGTTCTGGTGCAGAACCGTGGTGGGGAAACCAGGGGTGTGACGCCGCGCTCCTGTACCTCCCACCTAGAGGTGTGGTGCCCCCCCCCCTATCTGCCTAAGTTTCATTTATACATGCACTCTGAAAACTATCAAAGGCACTGACATAATTTTTAGCTCAAAAGTAAACAATGAAGCTTTGATCATAACAAAAATTAATTGTGAAACACAATGGAAACTGAACGGAAATAACTATCATAATGTACTCTTGTGGATGGTGTCACATACATGGACATTGTACAACAAGGAAGGGGAAGTATTAAATTAAATAGGAAAACCCATTCTAAAGATATTATATTAACACTTGAGTTATTTTTCAGATGATTTTTTCATGAAAATATAAAGCACTCAATTCATATAAAGATGTTGTTTGTACGAAGAAAAAAAGAGAAAGAAGTCTTAACTACTTGAATTTTCATTCATATTATCACACATTTGCAAGTCTCAGACTAAATATATATAAATGTGGCCCTATAAGTGATTTTCGTAAATTGTGCGTGATGTCACGAGGTCAGAGGTCAAGTGAGATAAAGATGTTATTGGGCATGATTTTTCTATACAGTATATAGTAAAACTCAGCAACAAAAATGCTTAAATAACTTTGTTATTCATAATCTGTTATTTATAACTTTAAGTCACCACGTAGGAAAGGTGTAAGAATGCACAGCTAAAAGAGATTATTAAGCATTAAAGAGCACATGAAAAGCTTCTCTATGTAAAATTTGTAAACAAAATGTTTTGGCCATGACAGATTTTTCACCGGATTTAGAGGGGGTTTAATAACAGCTATGCAAGACTTCAAATATGGACTCCTACACTTGTTTTACAATAGGTGACTTACTATTATTCAATTTCAAAGAGAATTAACTAAGTTATTAACTACTTTTTATTGGCATCTCCGTCCCGGTCGGTAATTGACAGGTGCTAATGGAACAGATTTCACACATCTCCGACGTTCAACTAATATTTGACAAACTTATAATTGTTGGATTTATTATTTCTTAGTGTCAGATCAATCGCATATTGGTCTTTTGTCATTCACAAATGGTTTGAAAGTGGATTATTTCGATGCACCGGTATATTTGCAGGTTTTATGACCTAACCTTAGATTTTCATGCATTATACAAGTTAGTGTAAAGAACTATTTATATATGGGCAAAGCCATCATTAATTAGACAGTGCATATTAGCACTTTGACTTAAAGCCTTTCTACAATCAATGCACGCAACAGGCTTGCATCCATTGTGTGCTCCACATTTCAAACTGTAGTGTCTGTAATATTTTACTACGCTTTTTACTAATGCGAAATAAGCTTATACAATGACCAAAAAAGTAGTTTGTTACCTCTGCGTACATGCGAACGTAGCCGGACGAGAATCCCACCAAGACACACGTCCGGTCGCCCTGCGTGCTGACACAGGACGTCACCGTCTCTCTGTGAAAACACGGATTAATGTATACGATACCTATTAGAATGTGGACGGTTCAAAAAAATTGAAACCGGTTAATCAGCCCTGCAAAACCGCACCGTAACCGATTAACCGCAAATTATCACTCACCAAAGTATTTCATTTCATTTTCAGGAAATGCGTGCATGGTGCATGATCAAAGGATAACTAAATAAATGCCTACATAATAAGTACTGCAAATATGTTACATGTGTGAGTAGATCTAGTCAAAAGGAACGTGTTACATGTGTATGGAGTAAATCTACTCTCATGTTTAGAAACGTCGAGCGAAACGATATATTGATTAGATACCCTGTATCTAAAAAAATTAGCGGTTCATGCGTTTTGTGCTTTATCGTTCACCGGCAAGGAGGAAAATTATTGAACGTGACGTATTATATCACGCAGAATTAATGAAATGTGTGGAATATTAGCTTGGTAATGAAAATAATCATCAAAATTAATAACCGGTTAGTCAATCTAAGAACCGGTTATGTATAGAAAATCGACCGTAGCCAGTTAACCGGTTAACCGTCCACATACTAATACCTATGACATTTTTTTCTAATCGTAGTTCCTGTCTAAAACCAGCAGGTGGCTACAAACAATTGCATTCTGGGAAAAAAATAGACAAACAGTATCAGTCTTTATCATTTCTTTCTGCCACGCCGTAGCATCACAGAGCTTTGGTTGATTGAGACTGCACCACGTGGGTAAAAATTGTTGTAACTATTTGAGACACCTTTGTACAAACGTACCTAAATATTTCATATGAGACATCGAAAAAGCTTCATGCATATGCAAAACAGCCACGTGCTTGGTTTGTTTGTCTATTTATTTCCCATGATTCTTAGTTTTACGAAAACTGGTGTATGTATAGACATTGTAGATTATAGACATCACATATATTTTTCACTCACCCTTCCTCCTGACGGACGATGCCTTCGAAAACAGAGTGATGCATCATGGGAACGTCGTCCTCGCTTGAATCCCATTTCTCTGTAAAATCATCATAAAGAAGGTGATTAATAGTCGTTCAAACAAGGAAAAACTGACAAAAAGATGAACGAATGAAACGAAAACCAAAATACAGGACCAGGATAAGGTGAGAATGTGCTACTAGTAAAAAAAATGAAGAATTTCAATGCATCAATATGAGCGGATGAGTGCTTAATTCTCCCTCTGCAATATTAAGTATTCAATGCAATAACTTACGTGCCACGAGCACCAGTCGGTTGCCTCTGGCTCGTGCAATCAGCAGCGGGCGACTCACATGGCATTCTTGTAACCAACTTCTTCTGATTTCTTTTCTGTATCTTGCCAACCCCAATCCGGGTCGTCCCAACCTTGTAATTCTTGAGATCAGAAACAAAAAGTTAATGTTTGTAGAAACATATTAATGATTTAATCAATGATACTGAATCAACACCGGAAGTATACCGGATACTTCTCCAATATTTAAGAAACTTTCACACATGACGAAGGACAAAGATTTTACAAGTACTATCGTGCATCCTATTAGCAGATGGTTAAGGATAAGGCCATAAATGCACAAGACTACCCATGCCACATGTCAAATTTAATAGTGTCATATCATTGTATATGCATTTGGCCAAACCTAGTAAAAATATGAGCTTGAAGAACGAATTTGTAAGAAAATTAGGCAGTGTTGTGAGTATTGATGTCAGTCAAAACAAGGTTTTGACATGGTGTCCTATTAACAGAAACTTTTAATTCAAGATCATTTGTAGGAATCAAAATTCAGGGTTGGCAATCTTCCGGAAGTTTGCTATTATTTCTTTCTTTTAATATTTAATATTAAAAGAAAGAAATAATAGCAAACTCGGACGATTAATCATATATATCGATTTATCATCGTTCAGCAGACTATTGGCGATTATCGATGCCTTTCCATAAAAATCGATTGTTTTTGTCAATTTAAATTAGGGAAGTGTAAAATCAGTGATATTTGTATAAATTAGAAATATTTTGCATCAGACATGTGTTTACGTATTTACTTACCTTACTTCCGGTTTGCACATTCTCTACAGAGCTCTCCATCCTTGCTTCAAAACTGCAAAATTAAATAGCTGCGAAATAATAATAGCTGTGAAATATTATATTTTTACAGTAATCAGATACACAGATATACTGTTACTTTCAAATCCAGGTAATTGGTAACTATAAAAATTAAAAAAACTATTTACGCACAAAGATAGATTAATTGTGACAATAGATGGACGCCACATAAGGATACAAAAAATTTTTGTTGGTCTTCCTGGAAGAGTACATGATGCACGTATACTATGATTATAGGGCCAAGGCCAATTCTATTTACACATATTAACCACACTCACATTCATTATTATCTTTGTGTATATTTGTCTACTGCTTGATAATCCAAAAACTAAAAAGTACATAAATATATTAATTTTAATTTCGAAGCAATAGCTTCCTGATCACAAATGAATAAATAAATATATTTATTTATTCATTTGTGATCAGGAAGCTATTGCTTCAAAATTAAAATTAAACTTAATATATTTATGTACTTTTTAGTTTTTGGATTATCAAGCAGTAGACAAATATACACAAAGATAATAATGATTCCATATACAATGTACCTAATTAACAGAACATTAACAGTCACATTCATTATCATCATCATCTCTTGGACAACCTTCTGGGTGATCTTCGCAAAAAAATCCTCCATACACATATTGTGCAAAGTGCAAGCTGCCACCACTATTTTTACAATAATATCCAGATTAAAATTTTTTAGCTCCCTTAGGCGACGATATCTGCATTTCATTCTTCCAAACGCATTCTCAATGATGACCCTGCCCTTACAGATGGATGTGTTTTCCTGATGTTCTGCTTCAGTCAGACGACCATTATCCCTCTTCGGTGTAATGATGAAGTCTTTAAAATTATTACCAATGTATGCACTGTCACCAAGAAGAAAATATCCATCCATTTTTGCTTGCCAATTTTGAAATAAAGGAGATAATCATAGCATGCGTGCATCATGTACTCTTCCAGGAGGACCAACAAAAATGTCAATAAACTTTCCTTGGTCATCACAAATTCCTTGAAGGAGAACGGAATAAAATCCTTTTCGATTCATTCAGTTCCTTGGCCTTTGTATCCTTATGTGGCATCCATCGATTGCCCCAATTAATCTATCTTCGTGAGTTATTCTAGAAAACACAGCACTACTTATATTCTTCTCAAACGAATTGGCCACTTGATATACAGCGATGCAATTTGACAAACATGTCCCAGAACTTCTACTATACAATCATGGGCCGTGCTTTGGGCAATCAGGAATTTGTCGCTTATTTCGTGGAATGAGTTCTGATTACCCATGTACCAAAGAAATGCTAACACTTTACATTCCACTGAAACTCTTTGTGGACCCCCTCTCTGATCTACAGGAAGTGTCATACAACCCTGCTCTATGTCGGACACAAATCTTTGAAACTGCTGCCGGGTCAGACGCATATGACGTTGAAAGGTCCTGTTGTCCATTTCTGAAATTATCTGCCATCCAATGCCTGTTTTCAGGATATTTTTCAGACTTCTTCGCTTGTCTAAGATGGCAATCGCATTTCTGAAAGAGAAATAGAATGTATAAAAGTAGTCTTGATCATTAAAATTGAAATAACCTAAAAAAAGCCCAATACCAAAAAAAAACAATAATAAAACAAAGGTGATTTTTTTTACCAAAAAAAGTTTTTTTTTTTTTTTTTTTTTAAAAACTGTTCTTTTTCCCAAGTGGCCCTCCGCAGGCACATAAAAAATAATAATATAGCCCACTTCATGAAAAAAATCATAACCGAAGTTCAATGCCTGAAATCATGCGGCATCCTTACCTCATTACCTTACCGTCCTGATAAAATCCTACACATGTATGACTTGCATTGTGAGTTTGAAATCTCCACTTACAACACAAATATACAACTGAAAAAATAAAACGTAACCACAAGCAATCAACTGCGATAATTATCTTATTATTAAATAGAAAGAAAATTCTGTTTAAAAATACATAAAGTAATTGATAAAATAATCTTCTAGTGATTGCTGTGTTCTACATATTAAACAGCACAAGTAAATACTTATCTGACGCTGTGTCCCATGGATGGTATGGATGGTGTTTAAACAACAAACCAAACAATAGCAATAAACAACAGGAAAAAGTCTAGAACAAAAAAAAAATCATCTGTATCTGTAGCAAGTTCGAATGTAAGTTCCTTTTCTGCACTAGGTCTTAGAAGTCCTCAACACACACTAGCTATAGTTTTCAAACTTGGTGAGTTCTTTTTTCTGCAAAAGGTGTGGCTCTCCTGCCATGGGGACACTTTTGAGCTTGCATTAACGAGGCTTCTTAACCAGTAATACATACTAGTACGTCTTAGTGCTAATGTCTGTACGGTGGTTTAAAATTTTGGAAATCATCAACTCAGTAGCAGACGACGATAAAGGGGTTTTGGCGACACTGTCTGTCATGACCGGGCCGCGAACTCACGACATAAAATTTTTCAAGTCGCACGCTTTAACCAAATGAGCTACTGAGGACCATTGTAATTGTAGAGCAAGTGCTCAAGCTTTAAAGACACACATACCTTTGGAGGTGTCAATAACTTGAGCACTGCCAATAACTTGAGCACTTGCTCTATGAATAATAACTTTTCGAATGTAAGTTTTCACCTTTTCTGCACTAGGTCTATAGATCTGATTCAATAGGAACTTTGAGCTTGCATATCAAGATTATCAAGATTAGAGCACTGCACACCCAGTTTGTGTGCACACCCAGTTCGTGTGTTATTTAAATAAAATTGTTATGCTCCAAACAATCAGCACACAATATTACTACTTTAAAAATTATTGCTTTCCCGGTGCCAAAGTGAAAAAATAAAATTTCTACTAATATCTAATGTAAATAAACATGTTCAAATCCCCGATTATCGCCACCCTCGAACTGGGTGTGCATGCAACAAATTGCACCATAGATCATATAATCTTAATGAATCATAATAATTGTGTTTATCATGCGACAATATAAGTAACTAGCTTTATTTTGACACATCAAACACTATTGTGGGTTCATTAACAGCTGTGATACGATTGTTTAAACAATAAAATGCACGAGCTGGGTGTGCAGTGATCTAACACTTCCAATACATACTAGTACATAATCTGCAAATGTCTGTGGCAAACAACTAGTGAACAACAAAATGGCAACAAATATTCTTACACATAAATCTATAGATCTCAGGCCCGTAGCCAGGATTTTGGCAAAGTGGATTCAGATTTTAGAAAATCAGAATTTTACATGGGAGTTTTTGGAGATGTGATTGCTTTTCACAGGAGGGAATGAGAGGTTCAATTTGGATAAAGTGGTGGTTCAGTTCACAGGGATAATTCTCGGCTGCACCATTGCGCCATAGGCACACTGTTTTTTCTGATTGGCACAATCACTTTAAGATTACTGTGCCAAATGGCACAGTAGAAGTGTGCTGCTCATGACTGGATGCATTTGAGCCGTTTAAAGTTAAACACACATTTTATGTTTTGTTTTTCAAAATTCTTATCTTCAGTATATTTGATTTGGCTGCTTTGTGATATCATTTGCTGGGTCAATACTCCAAATCAATTACCAGTAGGCAGTACATGTGTAAACGGTAATTTTCTATGACAATCACAAATAAGTCATTTGAGATCTGGCCTGCCAACATCTTGAAAAAATGGCACGCTTTTTTAAGAAAGTGTGCCAAAATGGCACACACTGTATTTCACCCAGAATTATCCCTGGTTCTGGCAACAGGCCTGGATCTCTTAGTCTTAGTCTTACTCTAAAATAGATTGGGTGATAATACAGGAAATAATGATAAAAAGATTCGCATCCAGCATTTCTTACCTTATTCTTATCCTACGTTGATTTAGATCATTGAGTAATATGGTATAATATGCATTTCTGCACACCTACATCATTAATAACAATATCATACAAAATTCAGTGGACAATTCCATTTTATTTTCTTTTGTCATGTGAAAGTCACTGGTTCAATTATTCCACAACGCACACGAACGCAAACTACCAGCAGGTGGTCTATAAGGTCTCAGACCACTTGTAGGGTCGGGCCTATTCAGCAAAAAAAGCAGAAAAAGCAGAAAGGCCTAAATAGCAGAAATTGACGCCAATATAGTGGTCAAACAGTTCAGGGTTGTGTAATCACACCTCAGGGTGTTAATTGATAGGTAAATATCATGGCCAACTGAAATTATCCCAGCCCAGTGGAAGTACATGTATTCTTATTATATTTGTCTTTTATTAGGACTCCTAACTGGTTTTAGATTAATATTTATTTTATAGATAGAGGTATAAAGCAGAAAAAGCAGAATACTTTTTGTATCTTTCATGAATTCATGCATACACAGGATTCAATTAAACTGGCATTTGTCTATACCATTTTAATCAAAATGACAATTGATTAAACTGACATTTGTGATAGAATTATAATAAAAAAAACGTGGAATTATAATAACAAATTTAACTCCAATAAATTCATCAATTAGCAGTTGACTGGGGGTGGCCTTTGAAATTTTAAGATCATTGGCTTCTCAATTGATTTAGCCACAACACTGGATGATTGAAGAAGGTCTTAGTTCTAACCTGCTGTTGTGGTAAGACATATAATTGAAGTTGCTCTTAGTTCTAACTGGTTGTTATGTATGTACATGTACATATACTTTTATGATTTTAAAATCCAAATAAATAATTCAAATAAGAAAATAAAAGAAAAAAGGAAAGAAAGAAAGAAATACTTTGTTGTTATATATTTAAGAAAAGCCTGAAATTATCTCAGCATATCATATAAAGTAATAAAAATCACAATACTAAAGCAGAAAAAGCATAATGAAAACACAAACACACATGATTTTACTAATCTGACATTGGTGATAGAATTACTATTATCAAAATCAGGATTTAATTAAACTGGCATTTGTCTGTTACATTTTACTTGAAATGACAGTTAATTAAAGTGTCATTTGTGATAGAAATACAATAAATATACATATAGAATTCAAATAATAAATATAACTCCAATAAGTTCTAACACTTAATTAGCAATTGACTTGGGATGGTCTTTGAAATTTTAAGATCAATAGCTTCTCAATGTTGCCACAACTCTGGAAGATTGAAGCAGGTTTTCCTTCTAACCTGTTGTTGTGGTAAGGCATTTGATTGAAGTTGCTCTTAGGTCTAACTTGTTGTTTTGGTAAGTTATATGTTAGAACAATGCATATCTATATAAATTGAATGTGGTACATCCATTTCTCATAATCACAGACAGTGCTAGATTTTACCCTTATATTATTCTTAGTTTTGATAAAAAGTATATAGTTGATTAATGCCGGTTTTAAGAATTTGTGAAGACTTTTGACATAGTGTGATTGATTTTCATCACAATGGCCAGATATGGAAAATGTAATTTATTTGTCCAAGAATTTTACTCGTATAATTTGATTAAAAATAGTTTAATTATCTATTTAATAGCAGTTTCTGATATTGAATGTCACTTGAATTAACACTATTAAATTGTTAATGGATCTTGTTTTAAAGTTAGCACTTTTCACTTTATGTATTATAGTGTGCATAAATATGGAAAATGTATTTTATTTGTTCAAGCATTTTACTTGTAATTTGATAGTAAATAAACAGCAAATTATTAGGTTCAAATGTAATAATTTTGTTTGTTATTTAAAAATGATATAAAA
This sequence comes from Streblospio benedicti, assembly GCA_019095985.1. NCBI lineage: Eukaryota > Metazoa > Annelida > Polychaeta > Spionida > Spionidae > Streblospio > Streblospio benedicti. The sequence goes on from JAGTTF010005686.1 coordinate 36,115, forward strand.
GAAGAAAAATATGGGTTCCTTTCAGTTTGTACAAACTGCTGATATGCATTTTTAGAAAAAACTTTTAGAATGTTAGTGCTAATTAGCATTAATACTTATACTTTTGGGTAATCACTTGTTTTTTTAAATGTTTAAAGATAAAGAACATTGACCAGCATATTTATGATCACCAGACTATGTGATATAGTCCTAACCTGATTTGGATTCATAAGTCTAATGACTTATAATTAATACATATAATAATATATACCCAAGTCCATTAAATCATAGATAATTTCAAATCAAGTCGAAATATTTGAAAATAGAAGACAAGCAAACATATGATTATCAAATTAGTTAAAATTATGGCCCATCTGGTTAATCTAATACGGCAATGCAACAGTAATCCCCCAGTCAACCCAAACGATCACAAATGGAGGATCACGGTTGCATCGCTACATTCCTCCCTCGCTAGACTCTACCTCAAACACAAAAAAACATACACAAGATGAAAAATAACAAGTAGCAGCATATACATATCAAAAATATATACATGTAATAACAAAACACAATGTCAAATTAATCTAAAATACTATAAAAATAGTATCACAATAGAATAACATAAATTTAATAGAACAAAATAGTAACAAACACAATGTCATATATTAATTTCAGATACGATACGAAATAGTAATGCAACAGTTTTATAATAATATAATACCATCATTTATTCCATGACTCCAACACCACTTCTGACACCACAGGCCTTCTAATGTATACCAGTGCACCTTCCATGGCCCCCTCCATCAATGCCTTGTCCTTCATGGGGACCCTACGCAATGGGAGTTCCCCTGGTCCATTCACAGGAGTCACCCCCCTCAAGTCTGTTGCTATGTAATCTAAATTGTCCCTTAACTCGCACACCACTGGCACGCACTTCAGCAGTTCCCTCAGCTCAGGTGGCTGTAGTACCGGGAAGTCTGTGTGGGCCCCTTTCAAAAGATGCTGGAACAAGTTGTGTTGACGTTTCCTTTTTACACTGCATCATTTTACCGGACACATGAAAAGGGTTATTTGCCTCACGTGCCTCTCCCTATAGTGCTGTTCCAGTGGCTCCTGGCTGATGAGGACCGCCGAGCACGTCTGTGATGAGAAGGGATAGAACATCCCACGCACTTCTGCAACAGAATAAAGTACGTAGTGGAAATCATCAGACCTCAATGGTTTAGGTCTCTGCTTATTGGACACAGGGGTTTGATGTGTGGTGTGTTGAGTTTGGTTTAGCCCCCCATTATCATCAGACTGGGTGGAATACAAATCATCAATCTCAGAGAGGTCATTTCCCAGGGGCTCTGTAAAAGTTTGGTGCATAGAGTCTTGAGTTTGGGCAGATCCCTCATCATTATCAGGTTGGGACTCATACAGACTATGGCCATCACCCAAGGGAACCGTCCAATTGACAGGTGCTGGATCTCCTGTATACAACTTAAGATAGTCTGCATGTACGATCAGGACTCAAGAATTCTCAGATAATTGTATCTTATAGGTGACTTCACTCGCTTTCACCAAAATTAAATAGGGACCATGCCATTTAATGCCCAACTTCTCCTGGGGGGAGGCTTCCTGAGAACCCAGTCACCTTCTCTTAATTCGGGAGTACACTTATTTTGGTCGTACAATCTCTTCTGCCGGAGGGCAGATGTTTTCAGATCTCTTGAACAAATTCAAATGCTACCTGAAAGGCAGCTAAAAAGTAGGAGTGGTTCCAATTATTTACTGATGATAGATATGGTAAAAAAAATTAAGCTTATACCCAATAGGTGTCAAACCAGTTATTTTATTTAAATATTTTTGAATAGTTAGTGCACATGGTCAGTTCTAGAGTTATAAGACGGCCATATGTATCAAATAGAATAGTGCTAGACCACAGAGGATTTCAGGGGGTAGGTCTCATCTATGGCTGCCAGAGCTCTGGGAAGATGGTTATGCCCATATGAATTTTCTCCTCAGCAACTGAAAATCAAATACTCTGTTGAAAAAAATAAGACTATTGGCCAACACTCAAATCTAAGCAGAGTAGGCAGGGTATAGGGGCTGGTTATTACATTGTTTAAGATCTTACAATTGAGCATTTGTTTAGTGGTTTGAGACCTAGCACACATTAGCTCAAAATGGCGCATAAA
>JAGTTF010005686.1:38376-49496 GCA_019095985.1 Streblospio benedicti
AGATTTGCAAGTCTCACACTAAATAAATGTGGCCCTATAAGTGATTTTGTAAATTGTGATGTCATGTCTGAGGTCAGAGGTCAAGTGAGATAAAGATGTTATTGGGCATGATTTTTTCTATACAGTATATAGTAAAAACTCAGTGACAAAATGCTTAAATAACTTTGTTATTCATAATCTGTTATTTATAAATTTTAAGTCACCACGTAGGAAAGTGTAAGAATGCACAGCTAAAAGAGATTATTAAGCATTAAAGAGCACATGAAAAACTTCTCTATGTATGTAAAATTTGTAAACAAATGTTTTGGCCATGACAGATTTTTTTCACCGGATTTAGAGGGGGGTTTAATAACAGCTATGCAAAGAATTAATCTTTGACTTCAAATATGGACTCCTACACTTGTTTTACAATAGGTGACTTACTATTATTCAATTTCAAAGAGAATTAACTAAGTTATTAACTACTTTTTATTGGCATCTCTGTCCCGGTTGGTAATTGACAGATGCTAATGGAACAGATTTCACACATCTCCGACGTTCAACTAATATTTGACAAACTTACAATTGTTGGATTTATGATTTCTTATTGTCAGATCAATCGCATATTGGTCTTTTGTCATTCACAAATGGTTTGAAAGCGGATTATTTCGATGCACCGGTATATTTGCAGGTTTTATGACCTAACCTTGGATTTTCATGCATTATACAAGTTAGTGCAAAGAACTATTCATATTTATGGGCAAAGCCATTAATATATAATTACTGACCTTGCTTCGAAAGCGGCGCCCCCGTAGTGAATCTCGAATTTCCGGAATTTTTTACCCACCAGTGCCGTTTTGCGCTTCAAACCTAGACGCGTTCCCTGCCTTACTACTATTTCAATGTTCCCATAATCACTGTGCGTTTCAATCTCTCTTAATTTACGAGAAAACTGCTTCATAAATGTCGAGTCGACAACGGGTTTTTCTACGAGACCGCTTACTTCCGGTAAAAACGACTGTCCCGATAATAGTTTCACAACTCCGTTGCTATGACATCGTACGTCGGATGCGTGACGACTTCGTGTAAAAGGCGAACAATTTACACGCACAATTAATCAAATTGCAGAATTTTCCTCAACGAACACGGAACGGTACATATCGTACATAACGCCCCCTCACCAAAAACGACTGTTGAGATTAATCGTCGTGCTGTTCATTTTGATGGACTATCCATTTGCGTCCGTGGGGCATGATATAAACATAAAAGAAATTCACAAAACATTGCAACACATCAAATTCATCTATACCTCTGCATGTAGCATACAGAGCTATTACGTTCTGTAAAATCAATTCCATGTTTGTGGAGTAATATCCGGTCATGTTTATAGTCAGTCCCAGATGGTAAGTAAACAATAATATCTACAAAATGTATCTTTTTCTAATTTGTTAACAGACACCTGTTTTTGGATACGAACGTGCACGCTATCTTCCACGAATGCATATCACTGATTGTTCAACATAAGTGGCAGGTATTATATCCTACGATTATCAGTGAAAGTTGTGAAAAGCATGGACAGTGAGTTTATAATTCCATTTCATGATAAACAGAATGTCTGATGACATCGAGATTATTCAATCCCAATACAACCTCTATTATGATAATAAATAACTCCATAATTATGTTGGGTGTCAATTCAAAACATTGTTCTCTATGGATAGTATGGTCAAAAAGTCCAAATGAAAATGGCTTTCTTTGAGAAACCGACAAAACGCTAATCCTGGACTGTGTTTATAACCACTGGAATAATTTCACATTTTCATACACAAAATAGTCAACTCCTAAAATAATCAGAGGGGGGGGGGTCGGTCAAATTTCAGTGCATTATGTTTCTGGAAAAAAAATCAAACAAATAGTTTTTTTTTTTTTTCGTTTATAATCAAAAATCCATTGGGCCATTTAATCAATAATTAGACAGTGCATATTAGCCCTTTGACTTAAAGCCTTTCTACAATCAATGCACGCAACAGGCTTGCATCCATTGTGTGCTCCACATTTCAAACTGTAGTGTCTGTAATATTTTACTATGCTTTTTACTAATGCGAAATAAGCTTATACAACGATCAAAAAAGTAGTTTGTTACCTCTGTGCACATGCGAACACAGCCATAATAGAATCCCACCAAGACGCACGTCCGGTCGCCCTGTGTGCTTGACACAGGACTTCACCGTCTCTCTGTGAAAACACGGATTAATGTAAAAGATACCTATTAGTATGTGGACGGTTCAAAAAAATTGAGATCGGTTAATCGGCCCTGCAAAACTGCACTGTAACCGATTAACCGCAAATTATCACTCACCAAAGTATTTCATTTCATTTTCAGGAAACTATTGCATGGTGCATGATCAAAGGAAAACTAAATAAATGCCTAAATAATAAGTACTGCAAATATGTTACATGTGTGAGTAGATCTCAGTCAAAGGAACGTGTTACATGTGTATGGAGTAAATCTACTCTCATGTTTAGAAACGTCGAAGCGTATTAAACGATAGTTGATTAGATACCCTGTATCTCAAAAAAAAAATCGTTCCACCGGCAAGGAGGAAAATTATTGAACGTGACGTATTATATCACGCAGAATTAATGAAATGTGTGGAATATATAGCTTGGTAATGAAAATAATCATCAAAATTAATAACCGGTTAGTCAATCTAAGAACCGGTTAACCGTCCACATACTAATACCTATGACATTTTTTTCTAATTGTAGTTCCTGTCTAAAACCAGCAGGTGGCTACAAACAATTGCATTCTGGGAAAAAAATAGACAAACAGTATCAGTCTTTATCATTTCTTTTTGCTACGCCGTAGCAACACAGAGTTTTGGTTGATTGAGACTGCAACACGTGGGTAAAAATTATTGTAACTATTTGAGACACCTTTGCACAAATGTACCTAAATATTTCATATGAGACAGCAAAAAAGCTTCATGCATATGCAAAACAGCCACGTGCTTGGTTTGTTTGTCTATTTATTTCCCATGATTCTTAGTTTTACGAAAACTGGTGTATGTATAGACATTGTAGATTATAGACATCACATATATTTTTCACTCACCCTTCCTCCTGACGGACGATGCTTTAGAAAACAGAGGGATGCATCATGGGAACGTCGTCCTCGCTTGAATCCCATTTCTCTGTAAAATCATCATAAAGAAAGTGATTAATAGTCGTTCAAACAAGGAAAAACTGACAAAAAGATGAACGAATGAAACGAAAACCAAAATACAGGACCAGGATTAGGTGAGAAAGTGCTACTAGTCAACAATACGAGTAAACCTCGATAATTATGATCATGAAACATCAACTCGTCCTGCTAAAAAAAATGAAGAATTTCAATGCATCAATATGAGCGGATGAGTGCTTAATTCTCCCTCTGCAAAATTAAGTATTCAATGCAATAACTTACGTGCCACGAGCACCAGTCGGTTGCCTCTGGCTCGTGCAATCAGCAGCGGGCGACTCACATGGCGTTCTTGTAACCAACTTCTTCTGATTTCTTTTCTGTATCTTGCCAACCCCAATCCGGGTCGTCCCAACCTTGTAATTCTTGAGATCAGAAACAAAAAGTTAATGTTTGTAGAAACATAAATAATTTAATCAATGATACTGAATCAACACCGGAAGTATACCGGATACTTCTCCAATATTTAAGAAACTTTCATAGTATGAAATTCATACATGACGAAGGACAAAGATTTTACAAGTACTATTGTGCATCCTATTAGCAGCTGGTTAAGGATAAGGCCATAAACGCACAAGACTACCCATGCCACACGTCATATTTAATAGTATCATATCATTGTATATGCATTTGGCCAAACCTAGTAAAAATATGAGCTTGAAAAACGAATTTGTAAGAATATTAGGCAGTGTTGTAAGTATTGATGTCAGTCAAAACAAGGTTTTGACATGGTGTCCTATTAACAGAAACTTTTAATTCAAGATCATTTGTAGGAATCAAAATTCAGGGTTGGCAATCGTCCGGAAGTTTGCTATTATTTCTTTCTTTTAATATTTAATATTAAAAGAAAGAAATAATATAATAATATATAATATATAATATATATCGATTTATCAGCGTTCAGCAGACTATTGGCGATTATCGATACCTTTCCATAAAAATCGATTGTTTTGTCAATTTAAATTAGCTGGGCTAGCGCTAGACCCATCTGAAATTTAGCCAATTGGATAAACGACGAAATTTTTTTTTAGCCAATTGAAATTATTTTTAGCCAATTGGCTAAAGAACTAAATTATTCTTTAGCTAATTGAATTTCTTTTTAGCGAAGCAAAAACCTATGTAAATTAATTAACATGGTAATGATAACACAAACATCATTACTTTTAGTTACTTTGACAATATTTCTACTTTAAATATCATAATGACAATTGATCAAATTGTGTTTGATTTTCCGACGCTCCGGCGAGAACGATGAAGGTTATATAACTTTCAAAAGTTGAGGAAAAGACCCAGTTGATGACTGCTTTGCATCATCCAATGATGTGCATTGGCCAATAATGAATACCAACTTTTGATAACACATATACACTATATTTTCTTAATTTTAAAGCATTTTTTTTTCTGAGGGTGGCCCGGTGGGACTAACCTAGTCTACCAGCCTTAATTCTTTATTATTAACCCATGTTAAATGGTTATTTTATTTGATGTTTATGTTAAAAAAATTATGTAAACTAACATCGCAGGCAATTGCCGATTCGAATTTGACAGGCCGGCATCAGATTTTAAACTGCGTAGTATCACAACTTATACCAATCGTGGCAACATTTGGTTTCGGTTACAAACCAACCACAGCATAAATCATCGTATTCTTATAATAACACAAATTTACTTACAATATTTTGCTCCATTAACGCTTGCAAACATGACAATACTAAATATCAGTCACCCATGTTTCATCTTTAGGCCCAAAGTTTGGGAAATTGCAAATGTCAATCGTTTAAGTAATACATATTACTTCTCCGACGTCCACACTTGATCAATAGTTTGCCAATCGCCTCTCTTGTCATACGGATTAAAAGATCTAATTAAGATGAGGCACGAGAGACGAATAATATTGAGATTTTTGAACAAAAATATGACAACCAAACAGCCATGCTTACTGTGTGCAGAAAACTAGGTCGGTGGTCGTTGATTGGTCAAAAACATGGCGCAGCCTCTATCAAGCGCGCAGGGTTATGTAAGATTCATAAAGGATCAAATGGCATTGAGGCTCGTTGGAAATCGACTGTAAAATGGCACCATTGCTATTTGCATTATGAAATGGTATATCCTGTAAGTACGAAGTCGAAGTAAAACCAGGCGAAATTCGTTTTTTTGCGAATTTTTCTTCAATAAAAATGATTCGCCACATTGGCGAAAGAGTAAGCAAAATCTCTCGCCCATCCTTAAAATCTCTCGCCCATGGCAATAAAACGAACCTTAGCGCGAGCCCAGATTAGGGAAGTGTAAAATCAGTGATATTTGTATAAATTAGAAATATTTTGCATCAGACATGTGTTTACGTATTTAATGACCTTACTTCTGGTTTGCACATTCTCTACAGAGCTCTCCATCCTTGCTTCAAAACTGCAAAATTAAATAGCTGCGAAATAATAATAGCTGTGAAATATTATATTTTTACAGTAATCAGATACACAGATATACTGTTACTTTCAAATCCAGGTAATTGGTAACTATTAAAATTAAAAAAACTATTTACGCACAAAGATAGATTAATTGTGACAATAGATGGACGCCAGAGAAGTATACAAAAAATGTTTGTTGGTCTTCGTGGAAGAGTACATGATGCACGTATACTATGATTATAGGGCCAAGGCCAATTCTATTTACACATATTAACCACACTCACATTCATTATTATCTTTGTGTATATTTGTCTACTGCTTGATAATCCAAAAACTAAAAAGTACATAAATATATTAATTTTAATTTCGAAGCAATAGCTTCCTGATCACAAATGAATAAATAAATATATTTATTTTTTATTTATTTATATAATTTGTGATATATTTAGGAAGCTATACAATTTATTGTTTCATATATTTGTCTATTCATCAAAAATAAAATTAAACTTAATATATTTATGTACTATTTTTATTTTTTTGATTATCATCAAGTTTTGATTATCAGCAATAGACAAATATACACAAAGATAATAATGATTCCATATACTGCATACCTAATTAACAGAACATTAACAGTCACATTCATTATCATCATCATCTCTTGGACAACCTTCTGGGTGATCTTCGCAAACAAAATCCTCCATACACATATTGTGCAAAGTGCAAGCTGCCACCACTATTTTTACAATAATACCCAGATTAAAATTTTGTAGCTCCCTTAGGTGACGATATCTGCATTTCATTCTTCCAAACACATTCTCAATGATGACCCTGCCCTTACAGATGGATGTGTTTTCCTGATGTTCTGCTTCAGTCAGACAACCATTATCCCTCTTTGGTGTAATGATGGAGTCTTTAAAATTATTACCAATGTATGCACTGTCACCAAGAAGAAAATATCCATCCATTTTTGCTTGCCAATTTTGAAATAAAGGAGATAATCGTAGCATGCGTGCATCATGTACTCTTCCAGGAGGACCAACAAAAATGTCAATAAACTTTCCTTGGTCATCACAAATTCCTTGAAGGAGAATGGAAAAAAATCCTTTTCGATTCATATAATCCAGTCCCCTCTTCCTTGGCCTTTGTATCCTTATGTGGCATCCATCGATTGCCCCAATTAATCTATCTTCGTGAGTTATTCTAGAAAACACAGCACTACTTATATTCTTCTCACAACGAATTGGCCACTTGATATACAGCGATGCAATTTGACAAACATGTCCCAGAACTTCTACTATACAATCATGGGCCGTGCTTTGGGCAATCAGGAATTTGTCGCTTATTTCGCGGAATGAGTTCTGATTGCCCATGTACCAAAGAAATGCCAACACTTTACATTCCACTGGAACTCTTTGTGGACCCCCTCTCTGATCTACAGGAAGTGTCATACCACCCTGCTCTAAGTCGGACACAAATCTTTGAAACTGCTGCCGGGTCAGACGCATATGACGTTGAAAGGTCCTGTTGTCCATTTCTGAAATTATCTGCCATCCAATGCCTGTTTTCAGGATATTTTTCAGACTTCTTCGCTTGTCTAAGATGGCAATCGCATTTCTGAAAGAGAAATAGAATGTATAAAAGTAGTCTTGATCATTAAAATTGAAATAACCTAAAAAAAAGCCCAATACCAAAAAACCCAATAATAAAACAAAGGGGTTTTTTTTTACCAAAAAAAGTTTTTTTTTTTTTTTTTTTTAAAAACTGTTCTTTTTCCCAACCCTGGTAAAAATATAGCCCACTTCATGAAAAAAAATCATAACCAAAGTTCAATGCCTGAAATCATGCGGCATCCTTACCTCATTACCTTACCGTCCTGATAAAATCCTACACATGTATGACTTGCATTGTGAGTTTGAAATCTCCACTTACAACACAAATATACAACTGAAAAAATAAAACGTAACCACAAGCAATCAACTGCGATAATTATCTTATTATTAAATAGAAAGAAAATTCTGTTTAAAAATACATAAAGTAATTGATAAAATAATCTTCTAGTGATTGCTGTGTTCTACATAATAAACAGCACAAGTAAATACTTATCTGACGCTGTGTCCCATGGATGGTATGGATGGTGTTTAAACAACAAACCAAACAATAGCAACAAACAACAGGAAAAAGTCTGGAACAATAAAAAAAATTCATTGTAATTGTAGAGCAAGTGCTCAACCTATTGGAGACACACATACCTTTGGAGGGTGTCAATAACTTGAGCACTGCCAATAAGGGACTGCCCATTATTTATTGCAGGGGGAGTGTGAGGATTTGGTCAGATGTTCATGTACAAAATTCATGACCCCCCTTATTTTTATTTACAAAAAAGGCACCCCCCCTATTTTTTCATGTACAAAATAGGTGACCCCCGCTTATCAAATGTCTTTTTGCCACGATTATATTATATAAATTAGTAGAGAAACTGCTCACGCTATGGGCAGTTTTCCAAAATGTCCCACTTACTATGTAATTTCTTTCAAAAATAATGAATACATAAATGATATTTTAACAGATAATTAAAGTATAGGTCATGTTCTATCTTTTATTGATAATTCAGTACTAAATTCGTCCAAGTATTATATTTAAAAAAAATGTTTTGATGATTGTTTCCACCTGTACAGGTTCGACGTACGAAATATTGCTCACATTATGGGAATTTCACAAGATGTAGTTGTGACTTCCGTAAAACGTTTCCCCGATTGTAAACACCACATATAGGTTGTTCCATAATAATGTTTTTTCGTAGCACCTTTTACGACACTTCACAAAAGTTGACCCCATGCATATGGTCATAGATCTTGCTGATTTTTTTTTAGAATATTTTGGACTCGTTTAAACCGCCCTTTTTTTATTGAATTTTCAAACTTGGGACCCTTCGAACGTCCCATGTATAAAAATTCGAAATTGTTCTACAATGTTTATTTTTGATTGAAATGATAGATAGTGATTCACACAGATCGATGTTTATAAAATAACTAATACTTCATTGTCTAATGGAGTATTGAACATTATGCCTCAGAAGGATATATCTTAAAAATTCCTCTTCGTTGACCACTGTGAACCACATACAGTGCAGTAGACTTTCATTTTTTTAGTTTATGACATGGTTTACCTCTTTGGTGTGACACATTGTGATAGCATGGCTATTTTAAGGAGATTATGACAAAGTTTGAATGTGTTCATAGACCTATTGTGTTGATAGAGTTACAATTATTATGATTCATTAGATATAACACACATACATAACATGCATGGAAACAATTAAATTATGAAAAGAGACTATAATATCGAGTTGACGTGAGAAACTTATCATTTTGTGATGTGTTGAAACATAAAATTATAATGAAATTGTATGTATAGAGTTGATTGACCATAGTCAGCTGGAGTAAAGGTTGCCAGAAGACTGTAGGTGCCAGAGTCTCATGAAGATCAGAGACAATGTGGATGTTCTCCTGATCAACAATAATTAGATGATATATCTATGTAATTTAAATCAAATCACAATATATCTGAATGCTGAATAATTGATATAGGCTGAATCAGACATCAGAAGATGTGAAGGATCAGATTTACTAAGTATAGAGCAGATTGACTTAATCAACTGCCAAGCACATATATATATTCACCTGAATGTGGTCTAGATCTAGATGCCATAATTGACACGGCGTTCAATCTGTTCGTAACGTTCGTGTGGGAACGCATTCTTCATGTGGAAGTCCGTAACGTACGTGTGGAAATAAGGTGGCTACGGATGTAGCTCTCCAACATTTTGTACTCGAAGGGTAAGTTATCTACTTCACAATGCTTAAAATTTCAGTCCATGCACTACAAAAATATGTCCTCATTGAGATTAAGTCACTTTTTACGCATGCTCATCTCCACATTTCTTGATTATCTCTGGATAAGTTGACAAACACCTGATCACTGTTAGCACTCAAGGCAGAAAAGCTATGTTTATGTTGAATGTATGTGGTATGTTTCACATGTAAATCACAAAGGTGGACTGGCACCTTCTTACTGTAGTCCTATTAATGTTAGCGTCTACAATATTTCGCGAGTAAGCCCTTCAAAACATTTCGCGTATTTTTTTATATTGGATTGTCTCCTGAAAGAATTTTGTTCCACCTCGATAACAGGGAAACGGGGAAACCCCTCATGATTTTTTTAGGGTTACAGTATTACAGACAAAAAGTTTGATGGCCATGTAAGTGAAAAAGCTGCTAAATCTAAGAAATTAAAACTCTGGTAAGCAACTCGATTTCGTGTGTAAACAATTTTGGGGCAACTCGATATTCGTCGTGTGTATATTGCAGTTTCTTTGCAATTGATAAAGCTGGAAAAACACTAACTTCCCAAGCAAAAATTTAATTGTATTGTATTTTCAACACTATTTAAGCCCCTGGACGCCATACCTCATACATTTTTTGTATAGATTTTTTAAACCCCTACGCCAGGACCGGAAAATAATTTTTGAATAAGAAAACGTCTCCAATGCCTACTTGTTTGACCGTTCGGAAAGAAATATCCAAATGTCATAAATAATGCATATTTCATAAGGAAATTTTGTTTATGTGTGTAAAGTCGCATATGGTTTCTTATCTTCACCATTAGATGGTCATATTGTTTGTTCTTTATGGAAATAAAATTGTTTTAGGAGGTATCATGATATAGCTGATTCGATATAGCTGATATATGGCATGATATATAGCATGATATATTGATTCTCTACTTTAGGTTAAATATAGCTCTGTATTAATCTGGTTTACAGTGCAGCAAAAAAGCAAAATATATGCACACTATTATATGATATCTAATACACACGTAACATGAGTTGCCCTCCACACGAAGATCAATAAAACGTAGTAACTCAGTGGTTGCTTTGAAAAGTGACATAAACATCACTTTCAAATTATCCATTTGCCACGGCTTGGTGGTATAACAAACTGTATTACATCAGATGTCTTCCTGACACGGTTTTTGAGAACAGAGTAAACATCTACTTTATATAAAAGTTTACATTTTACTTGGTCACTTTAGTCAAAATTGAGCTCGGTTCCAAACTTGTCCAGAGATAATAGAGAATACTGGACCATGTCACCAGATAGTCCCATTGTGCATGGACCTTACCTTAGTTTCAGTGCCTTCTTGCAATGTGTTGAAAAAACGATTTTTTTTCTTGGTTGACTTGTCCAATGTGTGCATCTCCACATGTAACCCTGCGTTACGGGAATTCCACATGAAGATTTGCGTTCCCACATGAACGTTGCGAACAGATTGAACGTCGTGATTGAGAACTAATGTAGAAGTCTGAAAATATACTAGAGTAGAATAGTATATGGCCACAGAGTTAGCAGTGAGTCAAAATGACCTGCTTTGTTAATATGTATGTTATTAATCATCTATAATCTTTGAAAAATAATATTCATCGATAGGTTATA
>JAGTTF010005690.1:0-23497 GCA_019095985.1 Streblospio benedicti
TGATGCTGGATGGATGTGTTGGGGGCATTTGTATGTTTATGAGATGGTGATGAATTTTATAAAATGCAAAGAGATTTTCCATAGCTTGTTGGAAGAACTATTGTGACATCTGCCTTGAAAGAGATGAAATACAGCATTAGTTTGTTCTTCTTTAACTTCTGCTTTCTCTGAGATAGTTTCGCTTGACAATTTGCTGTAGTAAGCCATGAATTTCCTCTTTTTAAATCACTTTCAGTGGCCATGTTCTTGATAAAAAATATTAGTTCTAAAGTGCCATAAGAGACTGTCTTGGGCGATATTATAAGATCACTAACACTATATATTAGTCCTTGTTGATTGTGGTATATTGTCTGACATCCAAATGGCACCAATTATCACGTAATTTTGAGAAAGTAAGAAACTGTTTAATTCTTATGAAAACACAGCATGAAATCAAGCATGTCCAAGGGAATTCTTTGACCTATTTATTGAATGTTTAAACATTTACTTATAGACTTTGCAGTTTCATAATGAGAGCTGTTATTCTGACAGGAGCAGGCATCTTGGGTGTGTCAGTGCTACGACGGTGTGGTGCACCAGCTGGAGCAGGACTTCAAGAAGACGCTGCAGGGCCAGAACTCACTGTGGCTGGAGAGCGTCGTCAACAAGGTTCTCGCGCCGCATGAGGGCAGCCCCAACTTCCCCAAGGCCGCGAGACAGTTCCTGCTTAAGTGGTCCTTCTACAGGTATTAAGCTAATATCAGGCATAAATTGTTGACGTGACAATTCATATTTATGCAGTGAAAACAGGTCATTTTTAGAAGTTTATATGAACGATTCTTTTTCCTTGTATCAAATTAGTCACAATGCAATACAGTACTCTACGAAGTCTGTTATCATATCACTAGAAGACTATATATTGTGTTGCAGTTCAATGGTGATCCGCGACCTGACACTGCACTGGGCAGCGAGCTTCGGCTCGTTTCACCTGATCCACCTGCTGTATGACGAATACATGTTCTACTTGGTGGAGCACAAGGTGGCAGCAGCAACTGGGGGAGGTAAAACAGGTGAGAAGGACAACAACCTCTCCCCTTTACTCACCCACAGCTGCTCCGAAAGCTCAACTTCCCAAACACAACCACTGTCTTCCCTTTGGGTTTGAATTCATTGTCATATCAAAAGAAGAAGAACTATTTTGATCCATTTTTTCCGCTGACTGGTTAGTCATTGATGCCTACTATTCAGGGCCATGAATAGGAGAAAAATCATACTTGTCCATAGGATGGGTATCCTGAAAAATATACCCGTCCTAACAAAGATTTACATGTCCAAATCAACAAACTCCATGTAAATTCCATTGAAACTGATGTTTGAGGTGACCGAGAATACTCCTTCTGAGCTCAAAACTTTTAAGTTCTCTATTTACTCCATTAAACCAAAGTGACCATAGATCAGCAGAGCTAATATCAGCAATACGATGCAGTGGTTAATTGTTGGTGTTCATAGAAATTCATTCCCCGTATATTATCAGAACAAAGATGGTGCCACTTTCCTGGAAAGCTGATTTTTAATCTCGTCAGAAAGCTAACACTCAGAATCTTCTTTTGCATGCGCCTAATTAATTGACTAACTTTCTAATCACTTTGGGAAAAGCTTTTTATGTTGTATAATGCATGAATTATTATAATGTATTTTGATAATTGAATATCTTTGTTAATTTAAAATTTTTGATATCATTTTTATGTTGAGTACTTTTGAATTCCTTAATTGGAAATGAATGAAAATTAGTAAGTCATGTTATGATGTGTCATGCCTGCATATTGAATTATTTTTTTTAAAAGGATTCAATCGATGAAATTACCTTGATGGATGCATGTCTATAAAAGTTGGTGAAATTTTGTTTTAAGGAAAGCAATCTGTCTCGTATTAAAATGTCACTTTTTAATTCAGAGAAATGGTTCAAAGTAAATTTAATCTTTATTCATCAGCATAAGTGACACTTCCATGATCCATTTTCCACGTTTTATAATATTGCTGTGTTTATGTTTGCAGCTGATTGACCTGGGCAATGTGATGGCCCTGGGCACCTTGGACACCTCCACCCCGACTGCAGCCATCTCTGGGGCCGACCCCAGCACCAGCAGCACTAGCAAGGCAGCGGCCACAAGCCTGCCCCAGCAGAAGCCAGCAGCCATGACTGTGACCACCCTCAACAAAGCGGGCAGTGTCAAGGGCCCAGGTGGTATGGCCGCCACAACCATCACCACACTGAGTGGCACTAAGCTAACTGCCACCACCCTGGCCCAGCTGGCCAGCATGCCTGGGGCCAGCAGTAGCAGTGGAGGCTGCACCAAGACCATTGTGGTTGTGCCAATGTCAGCAGCGTCAACAGGCTCTGGTGACCACATGCAACACATGGCCAAAAAGATGAAACTCTCGCAGTAATAATGGCAGAATTGTCTTCGTGATTATGGGATTGAATTTGGGAATTTATGTTAAGGGCTGAAAATGGTTGTTGCTTAGTGAAATTTTTGAAAAAATTATGGGCACTTTTTAAGACAATGTGTTATATTTTGAAGATGTGATGTGCATTGGGAGGATTTACAGTCGTGCACATGCAGGTTTAATTTCTTAAAGATTCAAGGTTGTATTTTTTCATGGACTGATTATGTTTTCCAAAATATGTTTGATTTTGAAATTGAAGATAATGATGCAAGAGTGCTTATAGATTGGAGAACTGCCATACGCTGTCAAAATTAGCTTGAACTGCAACATGACATTGATATTTAGATGAAAACTTTTGTGACAAACACTTGTTGCCTGGTGAACTGCTGGATCATTACTATTATTATCTCTGCATCGTCTACTGCTGAGGAAGTAGGCAGAGAACACTGCCATGTGGAATAAGTCAATCTCATCCTTCTGTCCATATCGACCCGTCACACTTGCCAACGGGTCTGCTTCACAAGGTGCTTATTTCTCATCATCATCACCTACGCACCTTCACTCGGGTTCCACTTGCTTGACATTATTCACACTTGTGTATTTTTGTTAGCTCCCCACTTCCTATTAGTTCCATGACACGCTCCACCTACACTGGTTGAAACCCCCCGTAAAATGTAAATACTGCATAATATTTTTGTACAAATCATATATTGTAATTTTATTCTGATGGGTACAGCTTGTAAATAATGTGTATATAATGAAGTGTGAATGGTCAATGTTGTGGATTTCGTTTGCTTTTGCGAATGTTTTATCAGAATTCTGTGATTACTAGAAATGAACTTGAATGCAAAGACAATTTGTATCTGTTTGTTTGCTTTTCAGTATTTCTTTATTGAATGGAGTATTTCTATGAATTAGGCACTTTGTTGCTGTTAATCACTTTGGTTGAGTGTGAGAAACAGTTTAGATGGGATAGTCAGTCAGTTAGTCAAATATTTTTTGGTTCATGGATTTACTTGTATGAAAGTAAATTACATTTTTAGAAAGATAATAAAATATTTTATCAATATTGGTACAAAAATAATGCTAGTTATTGTTGAATTTTTAAAAATTCTAGAAGTAATAAGAATGTCAGTTTAATGTAGACATAAACATTCACGTAGAATTACTATGCAATGACAAGCTGCATTATCAGTTCATTTGTTATAATTTGTTTTATTCCATATTCATATTCCATATTGTAGGGATTTTGAGTCTGTGATCATATTTATTCTAGGAATATATGTGTAACTACAAGAATAAAACTGCTATAGAGAATGGTGTCTTGTATGCCATATGATTTTATTTATGGTATTTGCACAATGGTACAATAGCGAATGCGATAATACCAGTTATTTTGTGTTAACAGTGTTTTTATATTTGCAATCTCATGGTCCCTTTATATTTTCAAAAACTGATTAATGTTTAACATACATAGTTTTTGCAAAAAAAAATGGAATAAAGTTATATACAATATATATTCTTGCTGTTAGATTATTCATTTTTAGCTCACCTGCTGTGAAACAGCATGTGAGCTTTTGTGATCACCTTGCGTCTGGCTGGCCACAATTCATATTTCTCTAAATAACTTCATTTTTCATTTGATTTTCACCAAATTTGCACACAACTTAGTTGGCAGTCTCATCATGATATCATATTTGAATCATTGACCTGTGTGTAAAATTGACCCCTCCCCACACAACTTATTGGGCTGTGTCATGATATATTTGAATCATACTTTGGGTGTAAAATTGACCCATCCCCAGGGGTCCATATAAAATCAACAATACATATTTCTGTATTTAAAAACTTCTGCATTTTTCACTTGATTTTCACCAAATTTGCATACAACTTATTGGGCTGTCATCATGATGAAATATTTTGAATCATACACCTGGGTGTAAAATTGACCCCTCCCCAGGGGTCCATATAAAATCAACAATTCATATTTCTCTAAATAACTTCTTCATTTCTCATTTGATTTTCACCAAATTTGCATACAGCTCATTTGGCTGTCTCATCATGATATCATATTTGAATCATTTACCTGGGTGCAAGATTGACCCATCCCCAGGGGTCTGTAAAAAAATTTGATTAAATGAAGCTATTTCACCAAACTTGCACATATTTTCTAAATAATTTCTTCAATTTTCATTTGCTTTGGCTGTCTCATCATGATATCATATTTGAATCATTCACCTGGGTGTAAAATTGACCCCTCCCTAGGGGTCCATATATATATAAAAAAAAAATTGATTAAATGAAGCTGTTTCACCAAATTTGCACGTATTTTCTAAATAATTTCCTCAATTTTCATTTGCTTAGCTATGAAACAGCATGTGAGTCCAGAACAATATTTGCATCATTGTGCCCCTGGGTGGCAAATTGACCCTCCCACTCAAAATTGGAATAAATGATTTCTTCATTTTTCATTTGATTTTCACCAAACTTGCATAAAACTTGTATGGCTGTCATCACATAATATTGGAATCATGACCCTGGGTGTAAAATTGACCCTTTCCAGGGGTGCATCTAAAACATTTTGTATGAACTGAAGCTGTTTCATTTTTCACCTGGGCACCTCAAACTTAATTTTAAAGCCAATTTACCTTTGCAGGTGAGCGATATAGGACCCTTATGTTCCTCTTGTTCAGCACTTGCTGGCTGAAAAAACCCAACTATCACAACACATGCTGTCGTTGATGGAACGGGAACTACCACTTGTGTATAAATGTGTAGTAAAATCGCAAAAAAAAATCTCCAATTCACTCTTAAAGATTCTTAAAGATTTGTGGACCAGAGTGTCTGCTCTAGCAAAGAAATTTCTGGCCTGCCCACAGGAACGAAAATCCGAAGACCCTATATCAACATCGTGTTTCCCCAATCTGCCTGGCATACGGTAGAGGGGAATCTATGCATGCGACAAAGTAAAGTCAAAAAAGGAAAATACTTCAAAATATCAATGTTTATTGAATACCCAAGTAACTTTGATTATATAATTGGTAACTTAACAACAGCTGTGTACCAGTTATGTCTATGATTAGTCTATAAGTGTCCCATTGGATGCATTTGTGCATGCATTTGCGGATGTTACTGTTCTTCAAGTAACATGACAGAAAAGCTGTTTTTGGTCCGGTATATTGTAAAAGCGCAGCGTGTGATCCCACTGTCAATCATACATGTTAGTTATTCAATATGATTATGTGATTTATTATCTATGTTAAGCACATACAATGAACATGAAAAAACAATAGGATGGAGAAAGTTTTTATTTAAAAATCATAAATTCCAATAATTTCTGAATGTACTAAACAGGGACTTTTATTTAACTAACTTTGGCATGGTCATAACTGTATAAGTATATGTACCACTTTTCTACCTAGTTCTGACAATGTGTTAATGATTGACCGCGTTATTTCCCACACAGCTGGGAGAGGGCCACGACCGGACGCGTGAGAGCTCGGAGGTGCTGAAGCACCTGACCCAGCAGGCGGTGAAGTTCGCCAAGATGATGAACCAGATCAGCGGGAGAAGGTGTTGGCGCTGCCCCCTGCTGCAGGTCCAGGCCACGCCCAGCATGAGCAGCGTCCTCGACACCCTCCACATCAGGTAATGGCATCGTCTTCCTCCACATCAGGTAATGGCATCGTCTTCCTCCACATCAGGTAACCATCGTCTTCCTCCACATCAGGTAACGGCATCGTCTTCCTCCACATCAGGTAACGGCATAAAGTACATCAGGGTTCCCACAGAGTCTGGATAAATCATTGAAATTCATATTTTTTCAAGGTTCTGGAAAAGTCATTGAATATTTTTGTAAGGCGTCATTGAAATAATGATATTTTGTAAAAGAAAGTCATTAAAAAGTCATTAAATTTTGGTTAAACTGGTTATTTAAATGCAGGTAGCAGCAACATTGTGGAATTCTATCTGATTTTTCTCAACACATGTGAAAGAATATTTTACAAAATTCATGATTACATTACGCAGGAACGTCAACAGAAATATCAAAGTCTCCGATGATTAAGAAACCATCTGCTGTCTATATTCTGACTCACTGTGGAGATCTCATTTGGTCATGAGGAGACTAATATGTTCAAATTATACAGTTTGTATTGTTAATCAATTAAATAGCTATCTGTTGAAAACTGGCATTTTGTCTTTGGCAAGACGTTCGCTCTTGTTTCAAGAGCTTTGTCGAAAGTCCGGCCAAAGATAAATGGCAGGTTTTAACAGGTAACTTTTAAATTGATTAATGTGTTTAATAATGAAACCCAATGCAAACATACATTCCTCGAGATACATTCGTTGATTTATTTTTGTTGTTCAATTCTGCTACGTTTAAAGTCAAAAGAAATTTTTTAAAGTTGTATGATCCTGTTTACAAAATAAAAATGTAGAAATAAAGCATTCAAATTTAGATCCATGGAAAAGATGTTCTAAGATTTGTTAAATAGGTTAGCTTGAGGTGATACTGATTGTCCGTCTTACTATTTTGGTTTTCATAAAAATAGTTTGTCAAATAGATCATCTTGATAACAATTATTGTAAAATGCAATAATTTCTAGAGTTTTTAGAATCTCTTGTATAGTTTTATATGCCATTATAAAACAAAATTTTAAGCAATAAAAAAAAATGATCACAATATGATATATTGCTCAAAGTGAAATTATTCTTATTTAGAGATATGTGTATACATATGATACTAGAAGGTAAAACAAGGTAATTTTGTTAGAATATATACTTTGGATGTTTATTTTAAAAGTTGAAACCAGCTTTATTGAAATGAATATCCTATGTTCAGAAAAACTCAAAGAATCACTTTTAATTAAAGTAAAATGATATAGCTTTAGTTTACAATAAAAAGAAACTTGCATGTTTTAGAAGTGCATCCCATTTTCTAGATAAAGGTTTGAATTGTGCCAAAATTATTTTGGTGATAAATTCTGAAATGTGTTTGGAGAACACTTAATGTAATGAACACAATAGAAATATTTTCTTTGAAGTTCAATTTGCATATGTTTAATAAACTTAATTGGGGATCATGTTTGAATTAAATTTTTTAACAGTTCAACACTATTTCATTATGAATTTTTAAATTGATATTTTTATAGATAATACATTTAAGGTGTTCTTTACTTATTAGAAAAATGTTCTGACTGTTTTATCATTTTGGAAGAATTAAAACTTAATTTCCCAGTTTGTAAGTATTTATTTTGGAACAAAAATTATATACATGCAAATCAAAATATTACTGAAATTTCATTTGGGTGCTGAAAGCTATAATAAAACTTGATGGCTAACAGACTAAAGATTTTAAGTTAAGTACATAGTAGTTAGTTAAAAGAAAATTGTTGAAATACTAGATGTTTAATGATACAAAGGACTATATTAAAAGCTGATTTCAATGCTATTATTAGTACAAACATCCTTTAAAATGCTTTCTGGAACATAATTCCACTGAATGGAATCAATTTTGTTCGATCTTTGTCGTTATTTAATGATTGTAATTGTCTTCCATTGCAGCCAAGAAGACATTGAGAAGTTCCGTGAGGAGATGGTTCGTCGCCAGCAGCAGCAACAAGGTGGCACCACCGGGGCGGAGGGCGGCGAGGCTACGGCCAGCGGAGAGCCAGCGATCGAGGATAAGCCAGCAGGTGGTGGCAAGCAGCAGCTGGCTGATGCAGCTGCTGCAGGAGATAGTGCAGACCAATAGTGAGGTCTCTAGCACAGTGTACATGGACAGAAGGAACAGAAGTCTTTAAAAATGATTTGGTAAAGTGACAACCATGAACTAGCCAGTTAATGCTATCGATAGAGTGTATGAGGAAATATTCATATGGATGTTTCTAGCAGATCTGTGTTTGAATGGTTATTAGCTCGAAAATGATATGCTATGAACGGCTTTCAGTTCAGTTTTGAAGCGATTTAACTCTAGGTAAAAATGAATAAGGCATTTTCTAGGAAAGGAATGCAGGGTTTTCTTGTTGATGAAACGGCTACAAATGTTCAGCATTTCTTTGCTGTATTCAATCATTCGTACATGTATGATTCAAATGTCTTTATACTTAGTCATTGACAAGTTAGTAACCTGGATATTTGTGATCCATGTTGAGGATGGTCTATCAGAGGGCCGTCAGCAATTGCCTAAATGTTTGTGGTAAATGGGTCAAACCTCATATCCTGCAATATAGTGAAGCATTGAGTTTTTTGTTAATAAAGCGTGAAAAAAGGACATTAACGTGTTCATGAGGCTGTCTGATGCTGGCGAGGATTCTGTTTATTCATTGACATCAAAATCTTCTTTTCAACACATCATATAGAAGCACCTATAAAGTTAGACTGGTTCTATGATTACAGAATTAATTTTCACTGGCAATGGCACCAGATGGTCTGTATATACATGAAATGTTTGTGACATAGCAGGCACATTACTATGTGTTAACTTAATTTCCATGTGCTGTTCACTTCGATTGTTTGGTGCTGAAGCTAGTGAGTTATGTGATGAAATAGTGCACATTTTGAATATTGGAATTTTAACAGAATATGAAACATTTGCTGAGTATTAATGAGCTCTGTATTTTGTTTGTCATGTGCTTCAACATTGACCTATATTGGAGATCATTCTCTTCTGCTTTAACTTACAATATTTGAGTGATAACGTATAATTTCGATTATAAAAACTATTTGAATGTTGAATGCAAACTATTTTAGCATACACTGCATCTTTGTACAAAAGGTTGATGAAGCAAGGCGTCCATAGTGGCCATGGTGGTGACGCATGCTCTATGGTTGAAGGCCATTGTTGAAAATTCTGATGTGATTGGTGACAGGAGTCAATCTTCTCTTTCATTGAGAAACTTCTTTATTTTTTTTACACTAATTTCTATCACAAATGTTTATAATTTGTTAGACTAATTTACGAATGAATTTTATTAGGTTTAATTTCTTGTTTACAAAGAATTACGTAGTGCTGGAGCACATAGAAATTGTTAGCCACTCAAAATTTACCGATTTTTGCATTAATCTGTGATTTATTTAGATTATCATAATTGTTTGATTATTTGTATTACCACTATGTTACGTTATTTAGAAGGTTGATAGTTGTGCAGTGTTTTGTAACATATGAAAGGAAAAATTTGTGAGAGTAAATTTGATCAAAGTTGAACAAACGTGTGAGTTGCATGAAAGTTTTATATGGGACACTCAGCAAATGAAAATTTATGTGGGAGAATAAATGTAAGAATTTGTTTTTAAGAATAGTAATCATTTAGGTCTCTCCCTACAGAGTATGGAATGTTATTCTATAGATCTCTTTTGAAGCTAGATGTACAACTGTGTGTTAGCTAAGCCAATTTCTTAATTATTAGGTTCTGATAATGGATGTTGAAAGAGCATATACACGACTGCATGTGCAAGTAGCAAATTTGAAGCCGTGTAAATTTATACTCCAATGTACATGATTGTTTAGTGTGTGTTGCTGTAAATTGTAGATGCCTTTTGCAGAATAGGGCAAAATATGAAAGAATTTTATTAATCAGTTTTTCATCAGAACCATGAAATAATTGCTATCATGCATGGAAGCATGCCAAAATAAGCTCATGCATAATTATTTGCAGTTCAAATTTATCAATGATAACTCTTTTCATAGATATACACTTTATACGCTATTTTATCTTTATTTATTAATTATTATTAATTTTATTAATTATCTTTAAAATGAAATTTTAACTGTCAAAATTTGATCAGAGATACCAGGTAACTAATAAGTTTATCTAAAGCCACAACACCATTATCCATTAAATTTGTCAAACTTCTTGCAAGATTGTTTTTTTGTTGCACCTAAAGAATGGTGTCAGGTAATTTTCAAAAAAAAAAAAAAAAAAATGTTAATGTCATTTGAAAGTGTAATTTTTCTTTCCAAAAACATAGCATACGACGTATTGGTTGAGTGATTTTTTTTCTTATGTACCTGTAATTTAAGAAATATTTTACAGTAGATTTTTTTTATTGTGTTACTATAAATCAAAATTTTTCAGTGTTGTATGCTTTTATTTGAAGTTGGCCAAATGAGTGTAAACTTAAAGTTTCAAATGTCTTTGTATATGCCACATTATCATGGATGTTTAAAGATGCAAATATTGTTATAGTTATTCTCACCTATTAATCTACTATGTCCACTATTGGTGTAAAGACATAAAAATATAAAAATCTTGTTACACGTGTATTTTTTTTATTTTTATTTTGTGTCTCCAATGTCGCTCCCACCATAGTACGTTTGAACGGGCTGCTTTCCATAGGCTGCAAACATTGTGAAAAAGGTGTGGTCCAGTTTATAGAATTATCTATGTTTCTATTCCAATTTGCGCTAAATATTTGTTTGTAAATGTCAGGTTATGTGCAGAAAGCAGAGTAACTTTTTTTTAAATAATTCAATATTGGACAATTAGATGTTGCATACATCAAAATAAATTGGATACGATTATATTCTTCTCTCTGTCTCTTCTATGGCAAGCAAGCTCCTGAAGTTCCTGAACTGATATTTTGAAAATTTTAATTTTAATTTGAAAAGGATACTGGTAGTATCGAAACATGTTAAAAGAATAAAGAAAATAAAATTTCGACCAACATAAATTCCATTTTAATTTAATTTAGATTGCTTTAAAGCAGCAAAAATAGAACAAAGAACAAAAGAAAATGCGACCACATGCTGCATACCATATTTCACAAATCTTGTAAACAAAATTACTGGTTATACGTAATTTAAAAATCTAATAATATTTACTTTTGAAAAGAACAAATCTAATACTAGAGAATATTGATACTCTCAATACATGACACAAGCATGTGAGATTTTGTTTGTCCTACCAAAATATACAAAATAAGCTTACAAGTTTTACGCTAAAAACTACTCTAGCACTCCAAATCCACAACAAAATACATGTATTAGTAGCTATTATTTATCAGTCCAATATCTTCTTAACTAATACTCTGATTACAACAAAATTCTTACTCTAATACTCTAAAAACATCACATAATAATTTGAGATCTTGGTAAGTAGTAAAATATCATACACGTTATTTCCACAACATCAATCACAGCCATACACCCAACGACGCATGTTAGTAAATCCACATTTTTTTACAATTCTTCAAACACATCAAATGCGTGTAAATAGCAGCCAACTCATTCAACATTTAAAATGCACATCACTCGATTAATTTTACTGCTTCATAAGCAGGATAGCGTACCACATTACTTTGATTCTAAATGTATCAAAAAGACTGTCATATCCCCCCCTATAATGTACAACATGCTTTTGTCCGAAGACCTTGTCCACTTAGAGCTATGTACTAAATCATGAGATATGGTCTTCAACCATTCAAGTGATTAAGGATCCTGGAATTACGTGCAAGGATGATGCTTTCATCTTACACACACAAACACTATCTGGATAATAGGCCAGAATCCCCTGCAGGACAGGTATTTTCATCGGTACCACCAGTGCTCCATCTTAACAATAACAGCTGAATGTATCTCCCCAGAATAGGTGGTAGATTTAAAAAACTACTTTTCATGTACAAGATTTTTTTTTCAGATTTGTACTAAATTTATTTCTACTGACAGGATAGTTATTCAAAGACAATTACACAGCTGATTAATTATAGATAGAATTAGTTTTTTATATATTTCAGTCAATCAATTTGTTTAGAATTACTTTTACCAGAAACCCATAACATTATGTACTTCTGCTTTTACATATTGAACATCAAATAGGTAAAAAAAAGTATTTTTAGTCTACAAGCATAATCTATAAAATCAGGTGCAGAAAAATTTGACTGACACAAAATAGGCTGGGTAGGTTTTCTTAAAGACTGGTATGGTGTGCCAGCAGTGTGGTGGTGAAATTAAGGAATTTGTCTACACCTGCTAAAATATTCTAAATACAATAACACAAATGATGACGTTGAGTAATTACAGCTCACTTCTTGACATGCACAGTCATATGGTGCTTTTTCAAGTTGCTTCCAAGTGTAAATGATTTGTGACAAATATGACAGTAAAATGGCTTCTCACCAGAGTGTGTGCGTTTGTGGACCTTCAGTGTAGAACTGTCAGCAAAACACTTGACACACTGATCACACTTGTATGGCTTTTCTCCTGTGTGAGTGCGCATATGAATGACAACATTTGACCTGTGAGAGAAACTTTTATCACAAACTCCACAGCCATAAGATTTCTTCCCAGTGTGAGTTAACATGTGGGATTTCAGCGTTCCACTGTGTCTGAATGATTTCTCACACACTGTACAATGATATTCTTTCTCCCCAGTGTGGATTCTCATGTGTTTGGTCAAGGTGGCTTCTGTCACTAAAACACTTGCCACATTGACTACACTCATAGGGTTTCTCCCCAGTGTGGATTCTCATGTGTTTGGTCAATTGGCTACTGCGACTAAAACACTTGCCACATTGACTGCACTCATAGGGTTTCTCCCCAGTGTGGATTCTCATGTGTTTGGTCAAGTGGCTTCTGACACTAAAACACTTGCCACATTGACTACACTCATAGGGTTTCTCCCCTGTGTGGATTCTCATGTGTCTACTCAAGTGGCTACTGCGACTAAAACACTTGCCACATTGACTACACTCATAGGGTTTTTCCAGTGTGTGGGTTCGCATGTGGGTTTTCAGAGTTTCACTTCGACTAAATAATTTCCCACACACTACACACTGATGTTCTTTCTTCCCAGTGTGAATTTGCATGTGTCTGGTCAAGCTGCAATTGACACTAAAACACTTGCCACATTGACGACACTCATAAGGTTTTTCACCAGAATGAGTTAAAGTATGAGATTTCAGATGTCTTTTTTGGCTGAATGATTTATCACACACCGTGCACTGATGTTCTTTTCCCCTAGTGTGGATTCTCATGTGTGTGGTCAAGCTGTCTTTTCGACTAAAACACTCCCCACATTCACTACAATCATATGGTTTCTCACCACTCTGTATTCCTTTTTGTGATTTTAGATACTCACTTCGCTGGGATGATTTCTTCTTTGAAGTAGAATTCATTTGCACATCACTGTGGTTTTCCATTTCATCTGAAAATTTTAAAACTAATATGAAAGTTCTGCACAAATTAATCAAGTTATTTAATTGAACTAATCCAACAATGTAATATCCTTGCAATGTTGATTATATATGTTGTGTACTAAATAGCCAACTAATTGTCTTTAAAATTCTTAACAATCCCTGATTTATGAAATATTATAATATTTAATATAACATGATGTTTAATTTTCTTCTAATTTTGCTAATTCATTAATTACAAAAATACAATTGAAGATATATCATTAAGATTTTAAAAATAAAACAAAATTTACTGTTTTGTCATAACATTTGTTTATGGAAGTCTCTTTCACTATTGAATTTAATAGCAAAATTAAACATTTACAATTTCTAGTCACAATGCACCGCCTGCCACATGTGCTCTCTTTTGACTGTCATGTATCATGTGTGCCATACAAGAGGTAATTTGCGGCCATCTGCATGTGCCCCATTGCTAAAATGGAAGAAGAAAATGATTTCATTACACCTATATACTTCTGTCCCCACCTCAATTTATTGGAATAACATTTCCTACACTAACTGAATAATAAAACTAAATATTGATATAAAATATATAGGAATTTATGAGGTTTATTTTTGGCCACACCTACATTGTATTCTAAAAGGCTTATGGTTTACATCCTGGTAAACACTTTTATGTAAATACAAATTTTTTTAGTCTTAGTCGGTAAGCAACAGAGTGTAATCCACGTGTTTTTCGCAGTGCGATGCTTCATGTCTCTGCAAAGCAGCAAATTCCTCCATTGCTGTAAAAATCGCCTGAGGAGAATTGGCAAAACTATCATTCGATGGATGTGTTGTCCGAGTCATTTTGACATCAGTCCACTAAAACAGCCTTCTTGAGTATTTGTATCTCAGACATCGATAATGTGGTCCGCAAGGAAACACCGACATGGCTGGACCATGTAGAATGCAACTTTGGATGTATCAGTTAAGAGGGAAATCATTTTATTCAGTTTGTCAATGCAGAAAAAATCAAACCACACCTGAGGTCTATGGATCAAATATGTCTGACAAATAACAAATTGACAGAAAAGCTTGGACATGCCTGTTGCTAAAATAACCTTAATTTGTGGCTTAAATTTTTTAATTAATTTTTTATTTGATTGATTGATTGATCAAAGGATTGATTTATTGCAGCAGACAAATTGGCTGGCAACCCATTATTCTCGTTAGGACCAAAGATTAATCAAAGTGAAAAACATTTTGTAGAAAGATGCACAGCCCATGGGCACTTGGCTGTTGTGAATCAAATTATTTAAAAGAAAAATAAACAATGTGTAGTTCATGTGTCTGAGCATCGTTAGAAAGTAGGTGGTGGTATATTATTCCTATAATTACTATATAAACACTACTCTTATTCATACAGATACCATATATTGTATTTGAATAAGAGTAGTGTTTATTCAGTAAATGTAGTAGTATTATACCACCACCGCCCATCTAAAGAGGCTGGGGCACATGGTGTGGTTGACAATATTTTTGTCAAACGTATTTTTGATAACCTTTTGTTATGATATACTTTATAATATTCATCATAGACTTTTCAATTTTCAACTGTTTATTGTGTATAAAGTACTATTGTATATGAGATGCACAGGCTTGGTATGCACTAAAATTACACAGGGTGGTTGTGCTCTGCTCTTTGCATATGAAAAATACAATCAAATTTAGCAAATTTAATCATAGAGTGTAATCACAAACTTAGCAGTGCTAAAATGTTGGCCTGTGACGAGTTCAACATATTTTCATGTAATAATCAATATTTTCATGTAATTTCATTAATAGTCAGTAACAATGTTACGATATGAAGGGAAAGTGCTGGGAGAAAAAACGTTACGCTGTAAATATTTATTAACACTTTCACTATACATTGAATATCCTCAGCACCACACAGAACATTGAAAATTTGAAAAACTGAATGACGGAAAGTTTTCTCATACATTACCTAATAACAACCTAATTTGAAAATTATGCT
Source organism: Streblospio benedicti (assembly GCA_019095985.1). Classification (NCBI taxonomy): domain Eukaryota; kingdom Metazoa; phylum Annelida; class Polychaeta; order Spionida; family Spionidae; genus Streblospio; species Streblospio benedicti. Next base: position 15,578 of record JAGTTF010005690.1, read on the forward strand.
GTAAATGAACATTGTCTAAGATTGAAGGAATTTCGACTGCAAACCATATTCACTTCTTCAGGATATTCACTGTAACAACACACAATACCCTTCAACAATATTCCCATTTTCGTAGCAATCATTTCTCTTGACTGTTTACTTACAGCAATCCCTGTGTGGGAACTTCAAAGACAGCCTGATCTCCCTTAGGCTGCCAGTGGTGGCATCTAATTGGCCGAGCATGTACGCCCTTGTATCTTCACCGTAAACTTGAGAAATCTGTGAATATAACACAATGCATATCACCTTTTCCCTTACATTAGGTTTCAAACAAACAATTTTTTTTTCAAACAATAAATTCAAGTAGCAAGTAACTTCTATTTTATTATTTTATATGAATAAGGAAAGATTGCAATGAATATTGAAAATAAAGTATGTGTTACACCATCTTAAAGCAAAGATTTATTCATTTGAACATTTTTTTTTCAAATAAGGAAGGAAATTATTTGTTTCTGACTCTTACGCATTGTTCCAATAGGTATAGTTCAACCAATGCCACCCACAATGAGAGGAGGCACAGTCTCATTGCGTGGGCTTCTGTACCGTAGAGGCACACTGAGAGGCTGTTGAAAAGGCAGTTGCGATCTGCAGCTGACTCGAACACCCGCCCCTTCAAAGACGGGTCGATGTGTTTCTGTTAAAGTATCTGAAAGAATATAGAAGTTTTTTCTTTTATCTAATTAATCCAATTTGTGGTTTAGTTTCTTTTTTCTCTCTAATTCAAGGGGATCGTGCATTAGTTTTGATAGATTATATCATTGAGACATGGATGAGGTATTGAAACAAAAATAGCAAGTCAAATCACTAATATAAGTTCTAAACACTTACGAAAAATGATATCAAATCATACAGGTTTTTAGCAAGTAATTGTTCTGATGAGAATTACTACATCACAAATTATGTTTTTCTAAACATTGGATTATACACTGCCCAAGTCATGAACCCACATACACTACTCTGGCGACTGTTGCTTGCAGAACATTGTACACTCTTCATTCTACATACTGTTAGTGATTTAATATGTACAGCCTCCACGTGAGGGATGGATGGAAACATTGTTGGTTTCAGTAACACCACAATAAGGCCTCGTGGGGGTGGGTGAGGTGGGGGATCTCGAATACATTTGGTTAGTACGGATGTGCCATTTTTATAGGCCACCTTTTCCAGCCTCTTGATATATCATTGAGTCCTATTTTTAGACAGTTCATATATCATTGGGTCCCTATTTTAAGAAATTAGTATATCATTGGGTCTTGATTTTAGTACAGCACTACATTTTAGGGTCTTATCTCTAGAGATAACTATATCATAGGGCATTGACATTGAAATATTGCATATTATTGCGTATTTTCAAGCTTCATCACTCTGAGTATCATTAAAAGAAGAAATATCATACCTCAAAGTATCTAATACATTCCAAATACACCAGTCTGAGAAGTCCAAAAGCCCAGTCACAATGCAAACCGCTGTACTGCAAGGAAACCATGAGTGGATGGTGTATTTCTGTAGTATATATTAAATGGATGAATTTTGGGTTTAGTATATTTATGGGTATACTTCGAACAACTTTTACCACATTTTTGGGTATGGTTTTTGCAAATCCTACTATATTTATCAGTGCTATTCCTGAAGTCAAAATGGCACACGCGTACCCAATAATAGCCTGAGATCACAATTGTATGCATTGAAAAGTAAAAATTGCCACGGGACAGACAACGCAGTACATTTCACACATATTCTACCAGATCAGCTATGACTTTTTCACGGGAAAATCGCCCTCTTATATGGGTTAACATTAAACTTCTAGCATTACAATAGTTTTAAAAGATTAAAGGAACTTACCCTTGCTTGCAACCGATGTTTTAAGTTGAAGTTGGTAATAGCGAGGTTGCCATCCGTTTCAGAATCCTCTTCATCCATTTCATGGATACTGAAGTCACTGGATTTATGAAGAACAATACTCTCATCATCATTATCTTCATCAATATGATGACGTTCAGACTGTCCTGGTCTCTGCAAAACAACACTTTTACCTATGTTGTTTGGTCTATTTCTTTTCAACAATTTAATTGTTTTTAAGTCAAATAGTGTCATACTTTATTCGATCCATTATTATGTAATCAGTTGAACAATATTTCTTATTATATTACCAGTACTTGTATGTGTTTCACAGGTTCAAGACCCTGGCTAATTCTTTCAGCAATCTGTCAATTGTAAAAGTGGTTTAGATGTTGAATATATATGTATTAATTCCATACATTCTTCAATTCCCAATTGCGCAGAAAAGTTGTGCACTTGTCTTTTTTTATTTGATTTTGAGACACAAAAGTCCATGGGTACTTCTTCTATATGTTATAAGCCCATTTAAAATCGCATTTATTGGTATATCATTCAAAATGTGTGTTCTACATAGCATTGATGGTTGTTATGTATTTGAGGCGTGCATTCTTCATAATAGTGTAGTTCTCAGCTTTGCTCCAATCACGGCTGTCTGCACATTTGACCAGGTACTGGCTTTTGACCATAACTTCGTCAATTTTCACGCTAACTAAAATCTGATTACAGATTCATAATCCCCATTCAACATTCTATTAGGAAGCTATTTGAGATGTGTATTCTTCATAATATTGTAGTTCGCAGGCAGGTTTTAGTCGCAGCCTACACAGGTCGTCTGTAAAGACCGGTCTTTTGCCCATATCTTCATCAATTTCAATGCTAACTAAAATCCGATTACAGATTCATAATCCTCGCTCAAAATTCAATTGGGAAGATACTTTCCATGAATGACATAGGATAAGTGATACGTGAAAATTACCTTAGATACTTAATTCGTGTCAGTCTACAATGACGCCGGAAATAGTAATGAGAATATTGATATTGATTAATTCTACTGCGCAACACGTCCTGCGCAACTGGGAATTGAAGAATTGTATTTCAGTGGGCTATTACATAACTATGGTTTAATAAAGCCTATTCACTTAAAGGAAAGCCCACTTTTTGCTATTCCTGACACAATACACAAGAGTTTTGTAAGTTGAAATATACTTATCAATTTTTATTCTGTTCATGCAACTTAGAATTATCAGTTACGCATGTATTCTTGTTTCCTTCAAGTGGCAGACAAAACTCTGTGATGAGATTTTCTACACAATGCAAAGATATTTATTTATAATGATAATAGACTGTTCTACTGTATTTAAAATAACAATAGGTGATTTGCCAAATCTATCTTGGACAAACCTATATAAAGGTACTGATGTTCATTCTTATAATACACGAAACAAAAGTGATTTCAGAGTTACATGTAAAATTAAAACTAATTATTATAAAAGTACTTTTCAATGTGCTAGTGCTAATTTATGGAAAACATTACCTACTGATGTTAAAATAGCTAAAACTTATTTCACTTATAAAAAACTATTTAAGGATTACTGTACAGGAAAATATAACTTATAAATAATCAAAATGTCACTTTCTTCATGTCTGTATTTTACACAAGTCATAGGACTAATGTGAATTGTTATTTCTATCACTATTTTAATCAATTTGTGAAGTAAATGCTATTATAATTTTATAGTCATAAAAGTGTTATACACATTGGGAGTAACTTGATAAGTAATCCACTTCTTTCCTCCCCAGCCATTTATATTACTACTTATATATGTGATTTTAAATGTTTTTGTTTTCATGATTATTGTAAATTACCTGAATTTTATGTCATTAATATCTTTTGTACATATGGCAAAAAAAATAAATAAATAAATAAATAAATAAATATATAAATAAATAAAAAAATGGCTTCATACAAATAACACACTGGTTTTCATACGGGGACAATAATGATTGCAAATCATGATCAATTTTAAATATTATCATTGAACTTTTTCTGTAAATAGACTGCCAAATTTGTAGTCGTATTTGGGTTAAACTTTGAATTCCTTCATTGCAAAAGCATTTAGCATTAATTTAGTAGTTAAGATTTACCAAATATCAACTACCTGAAGTAAATGCAGACACACTTTTACAAATTGTGCAATAGCTTTATGTAGGTGTTTATTAGTAGTAGGAATATCCAACTAGGTTAGTTTTAAGCTACAACTCTGACATCACATCCGAGTGTGCCACATTGGTCAAAGGCTTTGTAATTGAGGCTGCAACGTCAGCTTTGTTTTGTTAAGTAAGTATTAGAGTAGCTTATAATTAACCTACATAGATTGTTTTTCAACTGGCATTTACAAAAGGACATTATATAAAGCATACATGCATCCAATACAAAAAATATATATATATAACATAAACCATTTTCACCACAGACGACATTAACATCATAGAACCAACTTTAATCGAAATGACAGAAATCAATGAGTAAATTATATGTGGAAAAATATCATTATTATAATTGTCAATATTGAAATAGCTACTAAATAAACAAGATCAGAAGAGTTGAAAGAACACGGCGTCGCTACATGGACTTATGGACAATTAAGATATATACTGAAAGGATGTATACTTTACTGTTATTCAAGTTCAACTGTTAAACGTTGACTAAAATGTTATGGAAACTTTGATTAAAATAAGCCACAAATAATATTATAGTGCTTGTATTGTGCATGAGTGTGTGACTATCTACAAGAGGTATTATTATTTTATTTATTTTTTTGTGAATAATATTTTGTATCATTATATTTGATAATTTGTTTTGATAGAATGATGTAAAATGTTAGAATACAATGAGTATCTAATTTTTATATATTTAATAATCATGCTTTTCCTGCGAAGCAACTGGTAACAGTACAGAAGAACCACGTTTTCAAGACAAATACAGAAGAAATCCTATATTAAAGAAAAAAAAAGACTCTCGTAGAGTGAGAAAAACCTATATCATCTGATTTAAACTTCTTAGACCTGGACAGTCATAGAGCGCATTATGTTTGAAATCTTAAATAAAAAATCATGCTTAATTTTAAGACAATACTAGCACAGAATTCATAAATTGTAAAATTCATTAATTATTTAGCCATCTAGGTAAGTATATACAAATTATTTTCTATAAATTGAGTGTATTAAGTATAATGATTTAAGTGGATTTATTGAATATACACAGATTTCATATGGTTATTGTATAGCAATATAAGTGCTGCATACACGCATGTTAACAATGAGGTCCGATTCCATTAAAAAGAACTTCAATACAGTAATTACACAAAATACAACCCTCTTCAATGGACACTCTAGACCTCTTTTGTTCAATATCCAAATACATTTCATAAAAACAACAGATCTTTGGGGATTTTTGTACACAAAATTGTGAAATGTTAACAGCAGAAAAACTCTAAATCCTCTGATTAAAACTGCGAAGCAACTGGTAATAGTACAGAAGAACCACTTTTTCAAGACAAATACAGAAGAACCACTAAATTAAAGAAAAAAGAGCCTCTCATAGAGAATGTGAGTGTGCTGTATTGATTTTTTTTAATTTGCAGCATGTATATATATTGATTTTATCATGTTGACTAAATAAAGACTTTGCTGCTGGGTTGAATATTGAGTTTTTCTTGCTGGCTAAGTGCATTGATATCAGGTAAAATGTCATAAATGGCCTTCTAGAAAGCACAATTTAATTGGAAGAGTGTCCAAAATCGAATCAATTCGGTTTCGCTTCATACCTCATAGTTGTGTAAAGTTTGAACGAAATTGGGTCAACCATAAAAGCTCTAGTTTGTCCGGAGACCAACATACATACATAGATACATACATACATAGTTACAAACGAACAAAACACAAGGCTTTCGCTTCAGCTGATGAAGCGACACAAAAACCATTAAGCACCAGTCAGCAACTATGATCTACTATTCTTGACGATGACAAGGAAAAGCAAAGCGAGTAAAGACTGTAAGATGTAAGATGTAAGAGTAGAGGGGACAGTTTTAACACACAATCTTACTCAATCCTAACATCCAATCTGGAATAAAAACAGTTGATCTTATTAAATATCATACGGTAATTATTGCGATATTGTTAGTACAGTTTAAAAACACATTTTTGGGAGGATGTACCACCCAATTTTTATTAACAACTACCAGCTGTTTTTTTAATGTATCAAACTATTTCCACTCAATATTGACATGTTTGTGTACTAAAATAAAGTAAACCTTTTAAACCATTTCTTTGTGTGTGTGTGTGGGGGGGGGTAGGGATGTTATGCAAAGAAGAGTGGCATCCGATACCATCTTCATTTTTTTTTAACTCCCTGCACATGTGCTTCCTTGGTCTCAAATGCTATGCATGAGGTACATTTGAAATTTAAAACACATCATCAATTCGTCAAAAGTAGGGCAAAGTACATCAAAAACTAACCAGCTCTAGAGAGTTGTAAAAGTTTGGTGATCATAGGTCACATACTTCTCCCTGTAGAGTGGTAACAAGGTATTTACATATAATGCTCATAAGTTTGTCAAAAGTAGGCCAAAGTACGAACAAAACATTTTGAGGGGTACTTTTTTCCTCAAAAAAGACATACTCTATCTGCAAAGCAATAGCTGAAGTAGTCTTTGAGTTAACAGCCTGTTTATTTTGGACGGACGAACGTACGCGGGCAGAAGCAAAGCTAGAAATCTCCCTCCGGAACAAGGAAGATTTAAAAATAGCTTGCAAGGCTCAGTCAATCGTGAGACTAGATGTGTAAAGAATTCATTGTAGTCATCGGGGTATGTTATGCCTCGGTTCCCACTGATATTTTTCATTTTCTTATAAGCCCTCTCTTGTGAGTTTCGAAAATGGTGCCATAAGGAACTGGTGTACACTCATGAGAGCGTCGTCATGAAAGGTTTTGTCAATGTGCACAAATGGTTAACACCTGAATGTGACTGGAAGTCAAGTGAATGTGTGCAATCAAATTTTTGGTCTCTGTCACACTTTTACAAAATACATGGAAAACAGTCTTACGTGGGAGAAAATTCTCTGCAGAATACAGTGGTCCTCCATACTTAATGTCAATTTATATATAATATATTATAAACAAAATGGGAGAAGTGAAAATTGTTCACTTACAGGGCATAACGTTAATTTTTAAAAGTGGGAGCCTGTTTGGGCAAGTAGGTGGTTGCTACTGCGTGCCCGAATGAAATATCTGGGTGCCCGAATGCAAAAACTATGTTAGATGAGAAATAAGTTTTATATGTCTTTTCAAAGGCTTTTAGTTTTTTTGCTTTTGTTTTTAAAGATCTGATCAACAGTATCTTCAGTTTTTCATTTTAGTGTTATCTGCAGGTGAAAAATCACATTTGAATAAACACTCATATAAGACAGAAATAATGGGGCAAATTGTCTTTAAAGGGCAGGATACAGAATTGCCAAGAACATGGATGTTTTAAGCTAGTCATTTATCCTTTTGGTTTGTATTATATATCTTTTTAAAGATTTTGATTTTCAAACTGATTTTTGACTTAAAGTAGTCATTCACAGATTTCAGCTTTTCTTATCAAGTTTTTTATCATGTTCATTTCAGGAATAGATAATTTCCATTCTAGAGGTTTTTCTCCTCTTTACAGATTCCATGATTCAGATTCCATGATAACTAATAATGTATATTACAAAAACTTTAGGCCAAAAAATCTCCCTTAAAATTTTTTAAAAAATTTTCCATTGGGTTTTTTGGTTTTAAATTTTTTTTTCCCTTTTTCCCAAACAATAAAATTTGAATTGAGATGCCCTTGGTCTGTCCTAAAAAAGGGGTTTGTGGGGCCAAAAGGTTTAAATGGCCAAAACAAAATATTTCCTCGGGAAAACCTGCCATTATGAATTTTTCTGGGAAAAACCCCAAAAACCAAAAAATTTTGTCTTTTTCCCTTTTCCCCCGTAAACACCAAGAAATTTTTCCAA
>JAGTTF010005690.1:23597-35965 GCA_019095985.1 Streblospio benedicti
AAAAGACAACTTATCTAAAAAAACCTAAAGTAGTCTTTGAGTTAACAGCCTGTTTATTTTGAATGACACTGAGCGGACAAACAAAGCTATCCCCCTCCGAACAAGGAAGATTTAAAAATAGCTTGCAAGGCTCAGTCAATCTATACTTATCGTGAGACTAGTTGTGTAAAAGAATTCATTGTAGTCATGTCGAGGTATGTTATGCCTCTGTTCCCATTGATGTTTTTCATTTTTCTTATAAGCCCTCTCTTGTGAGTTTTGAAAATGGTGCCATAAGGAACTGGTGTACACACTCATGGCGTCGTCATGAAAGGTTTTGTCAATGTGCACAAATGGTTAACACCTGAATGTGACTGGAAGTCAAGTGAATGTGTGCAATCAAATTTTTGGTCTCTGTCACACTTTTACAAAATACATGGAAAACAGTCTTACGTGGGAGAAAATTCTCTGCAGAATACAGTGGTCCTCCATACTTAATGTCAATTTATATATAATATATTATAAACAAAATGGGAGAAGTGAAAATTGTTCACTTACAGGGCATAACGTTAATTTTTAAAAGTGGGAGCCTGTTTGGGCAAGTAGGTGGTTGCTACTGCGTGCCCGAATGAAATATCTGGGTGCCCGAATGCAAAAACTATGTTAGATGAGAAATAAGTTTTATATGTCTTTTCAAAGGCTTTTAGTTTTTTTGCTTTTGTTTTTAAAGATCTGATCAACAGTATCTTCAGTTTTTCATTTTAGTGTTATCTGCAGGTGAAAAATCACATTTGAATAAACACTCATATAAGACAGAAATAATGGGGCAAATTGTCTTTAAAGGGCAGGATACAGAATTGCCAAGAACATGGATGTTTTAAGCTAGTCATTTATCCTTTTGGTTTGTATTATATATCTTTTTAAAGATTTTGATTTTCAAACTGATTTTTGACTTAAAGTAGTCATTCACAGATTTCAGCTTTTCTATCAAGTGTTTTTTATCATGTTCATTTCCAGGAATAGACAATTTCCATTCTAGAGGTTTTCTCCTCTTTACAGATTCCATGATTCAGATTCCATGATAACTAATAATGTATATTACAATAGATATTTATTTTGAATAGTGTATCTTTATGCTGTGCATTGAACAGTAATTTTTTAAAACAAAAATAAACAATATCTCATAAACAATCTCCTTCTCTAAACGTATTTTTCAACACCCATTTTCACCATTGATAATGTTTGGTTTGAATATTTCATATTCAACTGTTTTCTAATCAATAAAATAGAATTGTATATGCCATTCACGGGCTCAGTGTGCACTAAAAAAAACTCCCGGGATGTGTGTGCGTCGCTCTAAATATCTCAAGGCCCCCTCCTCCCCTATAACTGAGCAATATGCACAATATTTACTTCAGAAAAGCTGCAAAATATTCATGTAATTTTTAAAAGACTGAAGAACTGCATCAACACACTAGAAACAGTTTTAAGTCTTATGCTCTTCCCCATGTCAACAGCCAAGCAATGTATTCTATTATTATGGTGGCAGCCATCTTTGACTTCATAAATTGTACAAGGATACTTGCTTGATATTCACCAGATACGCAATATAGATGTTTCTATAGAAAAAACACTTTAGGACCAAGAAAGTCTCCACAGATAAAATTTTCAAAAAAAAATTCTCCATCAGGATTAGACTGTGTGGCCCCCAGACTACATTTTGTCCCTTTGTCCAGTATCAGCTACCAACGGTTACGCGAGTTGTTGAGATAGCATGATCTGTTGCGGTGAATGGATTTGTAAGAGGCAAGAGGATTGAGAAAATGAAAGCGCATGTAATAGTTTCGTCTGAACTATATCCATATGCCTGGTATGACTTTTTTCTGGACAGATTGTTATCGTCATTGACCAATAAAATGCAATCTACTTGTCCTCAAGATAAATCTTACCACTGAAATAACAACTTGTATGATTCTCTGCATCTCTTGAACTAAAATATCATAAACTTTCACTCTAAACTGCTACCTTACGGCATTTCAGAATACAATTGGCGGAAATAATTATAAAGAAATTGACATATTTTTAAAATCCCCCTCACTTAATAGACTGAGCGAACGCCGATATTCTCATTTTTCAATTCCACAGTTCCATGACTGAGTCCTATAACAAGACTGATATTAGTGAATCAACACAAGCTTATGTAGCTGGGTATTGCGGGCCACATGGAGACAGGACAGAAAGATGCAGACAGCAAAGACTAGAAGTGAAGTAAAGAGGAGTCAAGTAGATAATGACAGCACAGAGAAACACATTGAAGAAGCAGCAAGCATTACTTGGACTTATTTTTCAAGCAAATTATAACAATTAGGAATTACTACCTAATATGAGTAGAGAAACACACTGGAGAAAAAACAAGTGAATGTTGCATGATAATGCTTAATAGTCGATGATTGCAGACATTTTACACCCTAATTTGAAAGTAAGCACACATTAGCACATAGATATGTATTCCATATGAGCTGCTTTAATTATCGCTAGGAAACTGTCAATACATCTTTTGTCCCAACATACTAGACTATTTTTAAAACCATGTTATAAAATATGGTCAATATGATTGAGACAAGTTTGCATCCATGTAAGTTTGAAAGCATTTTATTAGTAGATACATACATTGTAATAAAAAAAATGATGCATTCAATACATTTAAAAACATTGCGATATCATGCATGGTGGCCATTTTGAGAGGTGAGAGTCACATTGACAGGTCCATGTTTGTCACAAGCTACACACTCATGTTAACTAAATACGCAGTTTCTGAACCATGCAACATGACAACTGGAACATGCAAAAAAAAAGCTGTGGAGCGTTTTGCCTCATAAGCTCATGTCTGGAGTTACTGTTGGTTCTAAACATGGTTCACAAATATTTTTAGCAGTGTCTCAACATTAACAACAAGTAGTCGTCGGGAACGCCGTAAATCTCCCATTCCCCGATTAGGCCATTTCCCCGATCAGGCTATTTTAGGTCAATCAATTTTAAAATTAGTAATTCAAATTCATTGTCATACAAAATGTCAAGTTTGGTGATGATAGGTCATAATGTCTTCCCAGGAGACAGATAAACACAAATTCGTAATAATTTATTTTTAAAACACATCGTAATTTCATCAAAAGTAGGCCAAAGTACACAAAAATCTAATCAGCTCTGGAGAGTGGTACAACAAAGCTAGATATGACGTTTGGTGACCATAGGTCAAATACTTCTCCATGTAGAGTGGTAACAAGGTTTATTACGTAACGCTCATAAGTTCGTAAAAAGTAGGCCGCCAAAGTACACCAAGGTCAATTCAAACTGTGGTGACTAGTATAGTGAGCTTAACTGTAAAGTTTAATGACCATAGGTGAAATACTTATCCCAGTGCAGTGGTAACAATAGTTTTATTCAAATATTTCATAAATCTTTTAAAAGTAGGCCAAAGTACACCAATTTCAAACCACGTGAGGAGAGTGATATAAACATACATGTACCAAATGTCAGGTTTGGTGATGATAAGTCATAAACTGTTCCCAGGAGACACATAAACACAATTACGTAATAATTTCTTTTTAAAAACACATTGTTACTTCATCAAAAGTAGGCCAAAGTACACCAAAATCTAATCAGCTCTGGAGAGTAGTACAACGAAGCTAAATATGAAGTTTGGTGACCATAGGTATAATATACTTCTCTTTGTAGAGTGTTAACAAGGTTTATTACATAACGACATAACGCTCGTAAGTTCGTCAAAAGTACGCCAAAGTACAAACAAAACTTTTTGAGAGGTACTTTTTTCCTCAAACAAGACGTATTCAATTTGCAAATCAATAGCTCAAGTAGTCTTCGAGTTGTCAGCATGTTTATTTCGGGCGGTCGCACGGGCGGACGCACGCACACCCTGAAGCAAAGCTAGAAATCTCCCTCTGGACTTCGTCCGGGGAGATTTAATAATTAGCAACTTAGCATAGCAACCGAAGAATATAATTCCCCTTATTGAGAGGCATCCCTATGTCAAGGTTCTACTGTATTGCGTTAATAGTAAGGACCTGACAATGCTCATATGATAGGATTTATTCTCCAAGTATATCTACGTTTAGGTGAATATTCTGCAGCCATCAATTCTGATGATTATAGCACAGGGCGCTCACATGGTATTTTTACATCAACCTCCAGAGAAAGGTTTATTAACCACCTGCGCCTAGAGGTAGGGTTCACACTAGCTATTGTTCTCAAACAAGTTATGTACACAGCAGTGAATCTCCACTACACAAGACATGTCTTTTAACAAGGTTTCTGAACCTCGTAGCAATACATATCAAAACCTACTGCCACTATCACTACCACTAGGGTACATTGTATCTTATCACCACACACATAAAAAGGTGATCCCAAGATAATTAAAAGCGTTGTCATCTCAACCAAAATTGTTAATGCAATGATCCTGGCAGTTGTCAAGAGTTCAAATTCTTGCTGATGTTATAGACTTTGAGAAATAATTTTATGATGTCATTGCTTACCCCAGCATCACAATAATCAAATTTAGAGTACTAGTATGTGTAAGGACCTGGCTAACTTTTTTGAACTCCAACTTGAAGTGGTCTTATTTTATGTTCCATTTCAATTTTAACTTACACCTACAAAATATAATTGTGACAGTCAGTACTTACACCTGCACTTGTACTTTAACTCGAGAAGTATTGTTTTTGCATTAAAGTTCTAACTGAAACGATCACTGGTATCAAAAGTATTGTTTTGGATTTTTGGATTTTGTTTTGTAATTAATTGAAATTGAAAAGGCATGTGTAGATGAAAAGATAAAAAATAGAAAAACAAATAAATTGATATTTGAATTACATATTCAGTGGTAAGAAATGTTTCAATTTTCATTGAGCAGCATTCTTGTTCATATTACCACACTTTGAAAACAAAATTATTTTGAATAGCACAAAAAAACCCATTTGCTTCAGAAAACTCATCTAGACTATAGCAAAAAGCGAAACGGCTCAACTCTCATTTTGTCATGACGAATCCTCTTTCATTTTAGAAATAAAATATGTTTAAACCAACACAAAGCAATTTATTGAAAAGCAAACTTTCAATTTTTACTCACTTAAAAGCAATATACATAAATCAGTAGACCTAATAATGAATATAAATCCATCTAATATTCCTGTTTGATTCTTAAAATTATTTTTTCAAAAATGGCACGCACATAATAAGCAAATTATACACTTCTAACAACACTGAAACGTCTTACCAGAGAAGGTCCCTCAGTTGATTTTAACTATGTCACCTATCGTCAAATGTTATCATTATATGCAATATTTTACAACAAATCGTTAAACCATTTTGCTTCCAGAATCACTAGTCTTTTTCAAATATATCATAGGTATTCTTTTTCTTTGTACAAATATCATTCTAACCATGACGCAAAAGCAGCTTTAAAATGTGACACCTGCTGAAATGGTAGATTTACAGGCATCACTGTCCACTCATTTTTCTTAATGTCGTACACAGAAGCATTAGAGTGATCTGACAAGGTGTGACCAATCACATAGATAGATCTTGCCCTCAAGAAGTGCAGCTGAACAAATGCTGTGCTGGATGCTTGGTCGCTTGAGGGTGGTCCAGGTATTGGTGGACACTTTGTACTGGCCAGTCAGTTGATTCCAACCACCAACCAGGTAAAGTGTGTCTTCTGCTGCCACAAGACTGCATCCATATGTCTGAGTATTGGTGGTTAAACTGGACTTATATTGCCACGTTTTTGAGCTTTAGCATCAAAAACGACTGAAGAGTATATGATGTATTCTGACCGTTTAGAGTATTGTGTACGACATACATATTATTATCAAGAGTAGCAGTAATGGGCCATCTCTGTTTCTCCAGCATGTCGGCTTTTTGGTGCCAGGTGAGTGAGGCTAAGTCTAGTCTGTAGACTGAGGCTAGAGGACCAACACCACCCAGTAGATACTCGCTGTTGTCACAGAAAACAGCAGAAGCGTCTGTCCTTGGCTCAGGAGACTCTGGTAGATTATTCCACGATTTATATCTAGCATCATATTTGGTTGTCTGTTTTTGGTTGATGCCACCACATAATATCAAAAATCCATCTTTTAAACAGACTATGGGAGATCGCTTAGAAAGAACAACACTTGGTATTTCAGCAAATTGCTCCCACTGAAATTTTTTCAATTGGTTGGTCTTCAAACACTTAGGATTCACATTGGTGTCCCAATTATTTTCCATTCCTCCAAGAACAACCAAATTTAAGTTCTTACCATCGCCACCCAAACCACAATATCTGCGAAACTCCTCATTGAGAATAATTCTATACACATTTTTACTGTCAATGATGTCTTGATATTTCTTATTGATGGTGTTTAACATATCTCGACTGCATTTATCCAGTTTGATGTTCTCAAAGATATCTTTCACATGATCTTTTCTTGCTAAAGGTTTGTAGTCAATCCACTCAATACAGGCAATCAAAAGCTCATCTCGAGACTCCAGCTGTTTGTCGTCATCTTTAATAATGCTCAAGAGTTCCTCAATACTCAGTACTTTGAATTCATCATTGGCACCGACCATTGCAACATTAGATGACATTACTTGAATGGATCGTTTTCTCAAATCATCTAATCCATATTTCAAAGACAATTTCCAGTATTTTAGAGAACTTTCCAAAGACGAATCATAGGACAAGAACACAATGAGTTGATCCTTCAAATCTTTCAGCTGAAGCTGTTCAGCAACCTCTAGTAAACCACTGAGTGAGCCGATGTTGAATGAAACATTTTGTCCGTAAAGATATTTCACAACAGAAATCATCAACTCTGGCTCAGTGTTTTCCATACTGATTTGCATATCTGGCTTTCCCTCCTGCAATTCTGCTTTCAAAATGGATGCAAAATAATCACAAGAAGCAGCGAGAACAACTTTGTGACACGGGATGGACTTCACTTTGGCTTTGATGATGAAGTCTGTGAATAGTCCATCTTTCTGGTACTTCCACATAGTAGCCATCCTTGAGGTGCAGAAATCCGGCTTTAGAGTTGGCGTGAATTCTCGTGTTTTGTTAGAATTGCTGCTGCAAGCCATGATTTTGTTTTAATTTGTCAATCAAATATGAACACTTCCTTTAATCCTTAAAATGTTCACCATAAATGCGTCAACACTTAAGTTATGTGGATCAATGTATGACACTTTGTTTGGACTTGAAACGCGTTTTCATCAGTGATTAAGTTTGACAAAAGCATTCTCCTGTGCCTCATTCCAGTGCCATTCTTCGTCTTGGTGGGTGAGCTGGGCAATTGGGCAGATCACTGCTGTCAGGTTTGGAACAAATCTTGCTAAGTATGTCACTGTTCCCTTCAGTTGTTCGACTGCCGCTTTGTCCAGAGACGTTTTGAAAATGGTGACAGGAGTTGCCGAAACTGTCAACAGTAAATATTATGTGTGTGTTGTGTAAAGATGAACTAACAAATAATGCATTTCTGTCATCATTTATTTCTGCTTTACCTGTCACAATTATGGGGATCACCCATGACTTTGAAAAATTCTAATAGGCTAATCATTCAGTTACTGCTGCAATATTCAACACTTTACACAAATAATATACATGTAGGCTGCGGAAGGAATAATAGATTTCAAATCACTACAATTGTAGCCACTTAATATCATTGTCTGCTTAAAACGAAATATCCAGACTATACATATTTAATTTTTCTCCTAATAGCAGGTCATAAGAAAATACTTAAAAATTCATAATGCTTATTTGAACTCCAAACCAAACAGAAGAATAGGAATACTTATTATTTACCTGGCCAAAAGAACAATAAAAACTGTCATCCCGCCCACACACAATCATGATCTAGGCTAAACAAATTCAAATTACCAGTAGAATCACCAGTCTGAAACTGGCAGACCTTGTATGGCGCTGCAATTGCAATCCTGAGAAGCTGATAGATAAATGCTCATTTTATAAATCTGATGAATTCTACTTAAAAAGCACTAACAATGAAAGCATTACGAAGGTGAAAAGTCAGAAAACTGTGGAAACCTGCATAGATTCCAGGTGGTTTAAGTGTAAACTTCCATTGTGACAAAGAGCAGACCTAATAACACTGTTTTGCATGATGCATGATGATCTCATGGACCCTCACAGACAATACAAAAATCAAGGTCAACAGCTGTATACACATGTATAGGTTAATGTGAAACTGTCATTACCCAATGAATGCAAGACAATAGTCACACCCACAGATGTATGTCAAAATCAACAATACTGTCAAAACATTTGACATGTGCACAAGCAAAAGTAAATGATTATTTATAAGGTCTTTAGATGTATCATAAAGGACATTAGAGAAGAGGATGGAATGTTCAGTTTCAAAAGCTGGATGACATATTTTCTTATATGAATGTACATAACTATAGTTATATTGTAGTTATATTGACACAGAAACAGATATCAAACAACGAAAATCAAAAATCATTCACAAAATGAAAAATAGCAAAGACATCTACCAATCAAAACATCTCTCAATTTCAACAAAAGTGAGATATTTCAACTGTTTTGAATCCTCAATTTTCCTTTACAATAGCTCACTATGGACACTCACCCAAACCCTTGCTAATTCAATAGACTTATTCCACAGAAGACTGCTAAGACGAATAATAGGATTCCAATACCCAAAGAAAATAAGCAATAATGACCTATATAAAATCACAAAAAGAAAAGCCATGGACAGAAATAACTGAGGAGAGAAGAATGACTGCAAGAAGAAACACCAGCAAAACAAGCAATGAGAGAAATCATCAAACCTCAAAGAAATAGAATGGGAAGACCAAAGCAAACATGGATAAAAATGATAAGAAAAGACCTTGAAAAAAGAAACATCAGAATAGAAGAAAATTTTCAATATGTAATAGACCTTGCACAAAATAGAGACATATAGAAAAAGATCATATCCAATTCTGATAGTCTGCATGAAAGCAGGCAAGCTGCTAGAGTGGTTCGCATAGGCAAACCAATCAACATGTGAAGATGATGATGACATAACTTTATTCTTCAAATGTCCCATTTATAGATTTGGGAAGGATGACAAACACTTAATATTAATCAATACTGATGAAATGAATGTGCATGACAGTAATGAAGCCTGTTACAGACTTCTGCTTTACTTAGTATTATCATGGTATATCATCGTGATTTTGCAGAGTCAGGATGAAGCACTTTTTCTGCTAATATTAAAACGTACAAAATTCTAAAAACAGTCAACCAGAACGAGTAGATTTCTTATATAAATAGGTTTGATATTGATGGTTACACATCCTGCAGACTAGTTGCACTTTCCCACAAAATCCTGACCACCTCGTCTAAGCTACACAAAATGCCTGCACACTCCACTTGTAAAGTGTGCAATGCTTGACAAATGCAGTAACCTAGATTGCGTGGCTTCAGCAGCTGAAGCGAAAGCCTTGTGTTTCGTTCGTTTGTAACTATGTATGTATGTATGTATGTATGTATGTATCTATGTATGTTTGTCTCCGGACAAGCTAGAGCCTGTACACTTTGCCTGATTTAGTTCAAACTTAACACAACTATTTGTTATGACGCGACAACAAAGTGATTCGATTTTGGGCACTTTTCCCATTAAAGTGTTCTTTCCATAGTGCCATTTTGGGTCCATTTTCAACATTTTCTGCAATAATTTTGTTGATGCTTGTGAGAAAGCATTCAAACTTTGTACAATGCTTACATGCCTACTGAACATTAACTGCATTCAATTTTGGCACTTTGCCAATTAGAGTTTACCTTTCGGAGGGCCATTTTAATTATTTTCTTTCCATTTTTCCACTATAATTTCAATACTGTATGAAACATGATCATCGAATTGGCATAGTGGTTATATTGGAATAAAAGTGCTCAGAGAGCACAACGTTACCATATTAATGTCGACTCATGGGCAATAGATATTTACTGTAGCCATGTTTAGAAAGCGCCTGCAATCCAATGCCAATAACATAGGTGTAGGATGAGTCACGCATCAAGTAAGACTTTTTTCTGCTTCGATTGCAAAGCAAACATCTTTATTGCCCATGGGTCAATGTTGCACTAGCGACGCTGTGCTCTCTGAGCACTTTTGATCTAGTTCTTTTTTTTTTCTCTAATTATAATAACAAGTATTTACAAGGTGTATATTGCTTTAAGAATATTAAAAATATATTAAAAAATATTACATTGACAAAATTTTAACATAATCATTATATAACTTTATCTGCCAAGGGCTAACTCTTTTTAAATATTCTAATACCTGTTTATGAAATGCAACATTTTTTAAAACAATTTTTTTCATATCACAGTTTTTATAATTACTATTTTCAAATTTTGAACTAGAGTTTTCTTTAAAAATGGCTTGGTTTTGGTTTGGTTTGTTTGTACTCCGCAGCCATCAATTTCTGATGCTTTATAGCAGAGGGAGGCCACGTCGTGTTGGTACATGGACTCCAGAGGCAAGCTAGGTAGCCAACTGAGCCTCAGGGGTTGGGGGATCACACTAGCTATAGTTTTCAAACTAGGTGAGTTCTTTTACGTGTAGAGGAGAGCCAGGTGTGGCTCTCCTCTACACGGGACACGCCTTTTAACGAGGCTTCTGAACCTCACATTGTACATTGTAGCGTACATTGTTATGGCTATAATGTAGTTAATAAAGGTTATTTTTTCAGTAACATTTTCTAAGATAAAACCACACACTAAAGTTTTCCAAGAAATATTGACCTTAATAACTTTAGATAATTGTTTCCATATATGGTATTAATTCTTGAACAATCAAACAGCATGCGCTTTATAGTTTCAACCTCTTTACAATATTCACAAAATATATTTACATTAATATTCCATTTAGAAATTATGTAACCACATGGCAAGATATTATTAATTATCTCATAATTAAATTCTGAAAGTTTATTATCCCCAAGAAGCTTTACTTTTTGTAAGTAAATATTTTTCCATATTTTATCTTCATTAGGAAAATTAAATTCCTTTGCCCATTTTTCTTCCCATACAGACTTGATAAATTTTTCTTTTTTCAATATACAAATGACAAATGCAGTAACCTTGAGCCCCAGCATCATGGGACTCTGTGTGTGGTATGTATACTACTATGATTTACAAACACAATAGTAGTAGTGTATATGGTATAGTGTTTGTAAATCACAGTAGTATACATACCACACACACCCTCCCATGATGCTGGGGCCCATGGCAGTAACCTACCTGCACGAGACCTTGAAGTTGGTGGTCTCCTCCTCACTCTGCACGTCTTCCACCTGCAGAAACAGCTCCTGCAACACAGCAACACATGGTTACATCATGCGGCAGCACGGTGGGCCAGAAGGTGCGTCCAGGACTCCCCACTCTTAGGCTACATTTTGTCACTTTTGGCTATATTCATGCCTTGCAGATCTTAGTGAAATTGTTGTTGATCCAAGCACATTTTAAATGCTAGTGACGCTCCTGGCCAGAGATTAACATTGAAGGGCCCTTTGTAACGATCCTTTCCTTGTTCTTTTGAAGCGTCCCTCAGTGTCCCATTGGAAACTCACTAGCCCCTCAACATGCTTGAAGGAAATTTCAATTTAAAGGCCATGGGTGCTTGGAGGGTAAACTATATGGAAGATACCAAAGGCCTATCAATTTTTGTATAGGGTTGCAAAATTATTGGAGGTTTGTGTTGACAATAATTCATTATTCCACACATATCATAAGAGGTACAAAGTGAAAGAAATTAGAAGATAAAACATAAGTGAATGGTCAGTTTGGGCTTATATTTTACCCACACCTTTACAGGTTTTCAAATAGAAATAATGAACAATTTAGGATTTCAGAACACCCTTTAAGAACACTCCATTTGCAAGGATATATGCACAGATTAAAAAAATGTCATTTTCAGTGGCGTGTTTGTCTTTTTTGTGTATAAATGACATATTTTTTAAAATTTCTATCCCATTTTGTTTGTTGCACTGTTTAAGGTGACTTCAATGACAGTACATTACACAGAACTAATTGTCCACTCCCATTTACCCAATTTCAAAAGATATTTTGCAAACTTTTTTGTACTGACACATTTTCAGCACATTTCAATATCACCTGACTCTTCCTCTTGTTATAGTCTGTGTGATAACAAAACACTAATCACTTGTGTTCGTGTCATTGAACTTTGCTCCAGTGTCACTATTATGGTAACTAAAGACCAAATAATACCACAATTCGAATCCAGAACATAAATTCTGTCTTCTTTCATTATCAAAAGTCATTTTCAACCCGCGGTCAATGCAAGAAAAGATAT
>JAGTTF010005692.1:0-10066 GCA_019095985.1 Streblospio benedicti
TTTACGTTGATTCATAGCCTCGTTTAACCAGACTCTGTATTGCATACAGAGCCTGGTCCAGTTGACACATTTGGGTTTGTAATCCGAGATGGCGGCCAGTTTATGTAAGACGTTCAGAGATATGCGGGCAATTGTTGTTTGGAGGGTTGACGTTTTAAGGAACACGGTGAGCGCACTGTGTCCTACTTGAACGCTGCACATTTACGCTAGTCGCTCTATATTCTCGGAAGTATGCCGCCATTAACATTATTGTAAACAAGCTAGATATTTTATTGGTGATCTGAATTTTGGGCATTTTAGTATATACGTGGATTGTTAGTACGTATACAATGTGTCGAATAAAATAGATTGTAATCAAAATATCATGGGATCATTCATATAACCTAGATATGGAACCCAATTGACGTTATCAGGAAGGAAAAGAATCGAATCGGCAGTCTGTTGTCAACATCAAGCTGTCAATCACACGTCGCATACAAAATAGCCTCGTTCAACCAGACTCTATTGCATACGAAATGAGCGCCGCCATTACAGAGTCTGGTTGATCAAGACTACGTACAAAAGGGACTAGTCCATGAGCCATATTCTCTTATAGTTACTTTGGTAGAAGTGGGCGTGGCATCATGAAATAATAACGCTCTTTTTCTGAAAATATTTCCGGGACTTTTGGGGGAGTGAACTCTACATTAAAGGCAGCCTGCCGCCCGTATAACTGTTACCTGGGACATAATGGGTTGTTCAATTGCCGTTGTTTTTGTGTTGACCCCTCTGAACATGTGCGCCATGGTTCAGTGATTTTGTTCAATATGCTGTTAATAATAGCACTGGTACTTATTGCAGTTGTATCTGCCAATATTTGGAAAGTCGTTTGGTCAAGAAGTTGCCATGATTGGTGTTCATGAAACGGAGGATTATATGTAGTAGTTTGGTGCCACCTTGAAGATCCGATGTATGCTTTTCATCACCTTATTCTGTATATGTGAAGATCAGCTGGACATGTAATAATAAAATAGCAGGATTACACATCTATTTCACCTCCGAAAATGGGAGGAGATTGACCGATCCATAACGTACATAACCGGGCTGCCTTACAAGAAATATTCACATACATACGTTTTCACGCTAAATGTGCCCACATAATGCTCAATTTTCTTCAGTATGTTCCCGGGATAATATTCGCTACACTCCCATGATAATACTTTCAGATATTATTGACACTACAGGTTTTCACACACGCAGACACCGCGTCAGCTTCGTCTGGTGCAGTCGCCTCGGTGCAAGTTGGCCATTAGAGTCACACGGGGATGTGTGTGTCATGTCTTTGCTAGCGTGATATTAATCCCGGCATTTTTGGTCAGAACGCTTGGTGGAAAGGGGAAATAGAAAATAACTTACAAATATATATAAATACTTATCTTCCATGATACACGGGTGTTGAATTGAAAACATGAACGTACATCACTAGTTCCTTAAGGATGCAGCAATCACAGTATATGGAGGAAATAGCTATGGCCGAATTGCTTCATTGACCCCTTTACTTGATAAGTGACATGTGCAAACTTCTTCAACGGAATTGCAGTGTCTACTCGACTCAAAGCAAACAATGGTGCGAAATCTGCCAATGAAGGATTTGGACCAATTAACCTGGTTTACACCGATCTGAAACTTCGACTGCGGCATCGTTGCCAGCTAAGGAGCATCGGCTGGGGACCACTCCGGCGGCAGCCATCACCATGAGTGAGTTAAAGGGGACGCGGTATTGAGTGCACACGTTGATCCAACTGCCGAAAGTGATGGATACCGTTTGGTATCACCTGGTATACCCTTCAAGAAGCCAACATCATCAGTACTCTCTATAGTCATCTATATGGTTTGTACCAGTAGCAAAATAAATAAAAAGAAATACGTATATCAATATTACTTTCAACCATCTGAACTGATTCGCTTTCCCCGGCAGCTGCAGTCACTACTGATGAGTTCATGGGAAGATATATCCCAGTGATAAATCACATACCATAAGAAATTGTAAGCCAAGTTCCAGTCATTACAATGGTCCTATAATGTATAACATATATATCAAATTAACAAATATAAGCGTGGGTTTGCTGAATTTATGACGGACTACATTATTATTCGTACATTGCATAGGGGTTAAACTTCAACCACAACCATATAATAGAACATAATAAACCAGATAAGTAGATTCCATCCTGTAGTGTAGATGGTATCTATTGTGCAGTAGAAAATACAAATGCAGTAATAAATTTAATATTCAGAACAATGCTGCTAAAGCAATGAGACGACATTTGAAACTGTTCTATGTAAAGATGGAATACCATGATTATTCAACAACAACAAATGCATCCTGTCAAAATATTTCACCATATACATAGGGGGACTGGCACAGTAGAAACTTAAAAAAACCTTCTGTTGGGAGTTTCTGGCAGAGGTCTTCTGTGCCAGTCCCCCTATGTGTTTATTGGATAATAGAAAAAAGAAAAGTATACACCCATAGGGGGACTGGCACAGTAGACCCTTAAAAAAAACCATTCTGTTGGGAGTTTCTGGCACAGGGGTCTTCTGTGCCAGTCCCCCTATGTATTTATTGGGTAATAAGAAAAAAGAATCAACAAAGAAAAAGCACAAATGTATTTTTTGACGGTCGTACAGTTCGTGTGTCCTTTCGTTAGATCAATAAAGAAATTGATTTGGAAAGTCATTTGGTTCACCATACAGTTCCTCGTATATCCATTCTTTAGAGTCTTCAGAGTCTTCAGGTAGCGTCTTTAGATAGTGGTCGAAGTGATCGACGATACCGCTCATGTCCATCTGTTGTATGATTTGTTGCGGTAGAGGTAGTGTCGCGAGCGTTTCGTCCGAGATTACGCTCATGGCTCGGCGAATGGAGACGATGCACAGCTCTTTTAGTGAAAGTTCTATTGAAATTCCGTCACGGTGTTTGGGTCTGCTCCTCGTTTCAGTAGAAGCAGGGCTGTCGAGTGTAGCCCGAGATATGTAGCCACTTCCAAAGTACTTCTCTGTCTCGGGCCTAGTGCAGTGATGTTTGTTGATAGTACGTTGATGTTTGTTGGTGAAATGAGTCGTGAAATGATATCGTTGTCTATAGGGTGGTAAGAACCGATAGCGAAGTGCAGTGCAGTTCTGTTGCGTGATCCTCGCACGTTAATATCCGCCCCATGCTCGAGTAGAGTGGGAATAAACGTGTCGCTGGTGTGAAGCGCGGCAACGTGCAAAGGCGTATCACCGTCTTTGTTGGCCAAATTAATATTATGAGGCGAAATCAGTTGAGTGAATATGCCCGTCGGGATGGGGAGATGAAAGTCAAACTTGCAGGCGATGTATAGTGCAGTTTCGTTTCGCCCGTTAACTAAGTTCACATCTGCTCCGGCTTCGAGTAAATCGGGTGTTATTGTCCAACATGTCAAGAAAATTGCCACGTGTAACGCTGTACCTTTATCTTTGTTCTGCATGTTAATGGTTTCGGGTGAGATTAACCTTCTAATAATTTGGTCTGGAGCGTAGTATATTATAGAGTCAAACAGAGGCGTGCAATTTGAGACTGTAGCGTTGATGTCGGCACCTCGATGGTAGAAAGTGGGTATGATTTCCCATTTCTTCTTTTCGAATAGCAAAGTGTAGAGGGGGAAGTCCTTTGTCGCTCTTTTTTATTGATGTTCTTCTTGGAGATAACATCAGTTATGAATTCAATGGGAGCTTCAAGTTCTATCAGCGTTTGAAGCGGTTGGCTTCTTAGATTGTGAAGAAGTTTTTCGGAAGTGATAGTGATACGTTCTGGTACTAGGGAGGTTATTTCGGCGATGAATCTGGCGTCTGCAGAAGATTGGCTCTTTATGTATTTTTTTCACTTTCGTCCATATTTTAGTCTGTTGCGTTAATTTTGTAATTAGGCTTGTACACTTTGAATTTTCCATCGTAGTAGTGGTATCATTGTATAGTGTTCGTTGTTATCTCAGGGATTATCTGAAAAACAACAAGTATTCAGTGGAATGTTTTTTTTTATTCAATGTTGTTAACAGTCAAACAGTGTGGGGGGAGCAGAAGTTTGTAAAAAGGATTTGGATAGCATTGAAGCTAAACTTTCATGTAATGGTTAGCTCAGCAGAACTGATTGCAGTGCAGTGAAATATACACTGTTGGATGAAAAGTGGGAGTATATATCTATCTGGTAGATTCGCTACTTGAAGAAGAGAACAAAGACACTCTCTAATTTATATTGAGATCGATTACTAGTCTTCAGATTGGGGAAACTTGATGTATACAACTGAGATTTCATCTCAGCAACTTTTACGTTCACATTTCTTGCTAAGATTTGGTTAGAAATTTGAAAAAAGAAGGTGTATGCAATAGATGTTTAACAAGTTTTCTCAGGAATACACAAAACAGAGCTTATCAGAATCAGCTATATTTTCAAAAGCACTTCTTTGTTAGTCAGCAGAATTGAAAGAAAATGTAGTTGTAAACTACTAACTATCTCATACCATACAGAATTATAGAATAGGTGGACTTTTTACATTGTAGTGAACTTTTTTATCAATTCTATTCAGATGGGAACAATGCATTGTGTGAACTACTCAGGAAACCTTTATACTGGAAGCTGGAGTTTGTGGAGATTGTTAAAAAGTTAAGAAAGCTTTTCACTAGATGTGAATGTGTATGTGTGCAAAAAGTCTTAGATTTTTTTTCTTGAGAATACACAGACATGGCCTAATATCAGAATCAGCTACATTTTCAAAATGCTTCTCTGTTGCTAGACATTCGGAACAAAATACAAATGTTTACAAAACAGGATGAAGTTACAGTTAGAGCGTTGTTGGATGGTGGAAACCAACAAAGCTACATTTCCCCCAGACATTAGTAAGATGTCTACAATTGGAGGAAACGTTCATATTTCTTTGTCAGTATTTAAGTTTGGTTCTGACGAGCTTAAGACAATACCAACAGCTAAGGTGGGGAGCAGAAGTGTGTAAGAAAGGATTTGTTTAGCAATGAAGCTGAACTTTGATGGTGTGCTTGCCTCACAGTAATAATGGTTAGCTCAGCAGAACTGCTCCCAGTGCAGTGGGATATGCAATTTTGGATGAAAAGTGGAAGCATATCTCTCAGAATTTATCAGTCGTTAAGAAGAGAACAAAGACAGTGATTTCGATTTTTACTGGGACACAGTGACTTGGGAAAAGGTTGAAATCAGTTCTGGACTGTATTGTATGTTTGGTTGGATGATCACTGGTCAAGTAATTGTGTTTAGTAGGAATGAACATGAAAGTCCCATACTTCTGTTGACTACATATGACTGTCCTGATTATTATTAAAAATCTAGACTTACCTACATGAATACAATTGATCATGGTGAAGAATATATATATTCACATGGATCGTGAGTTTATTTTGTTGATTTTAGCTTTGCATAATTTGGTTTTGTTTTGTTTTTTGTCAGGAGTGCCGCAAAGTGCATGATTTTCGCTGATTGTAAAATAGCTCTATTTGTATTAGTATCTGATTTTGCTAATATGATACTGTTTTAGAGATATTTGGGTGTTGAGATTTGTAGATTGTGAAAGAATGAGGGATATCAAACTAGTTTACTTATTTTCCAAAATATACTGGGATGCCTAGATATTGCTATTTTCAAGTTTTGATCTATTTTGGACTTCAATTGCATGTCTGTGTGTAATTTGCATTCTTCAAGCTAACACAAAACACTTGGCGTGATAAACATTCAACTAAGGACTAACAATGAGAGTAGGCCTGAATAGGTACTATGCCACAGAGCCCAAAAGAGTAATGTGTTCCTTGTGTCCCTTCACACAAAAAACTCGCTCTCATGTTTTATCAAAATGCAATCACTGTAGTGTTTGTGCGCCCCCTGAAAAAAAAGAACAGTTCTTTTTTGCACCGGGAGAGAAACAGATGTTTGTTTCTCACTGACTCAAGAAACACTTACACACAAAGCCAAATGATTTTTTTGACAATGACTGCAGCGAATAAAATCACTAGAGTAAGAAAATTGATAATTTCATGTCTACAACACACTGAAATGAATAAATGAAATGAAATATATCTTTAAGGCTAAAGCTGCAGTAGGGCAATAAAATGAAATAAAACAGAAAAAAGTGTGTAATCTGAACAGTATTTTGTTACACACCCTGGTTTTTTCATGTAAAATGCACCCATCCTGCTTTTTAGAAGATGACACATTTTACATGAAAAGTACAAATAAATAATATCAATTACAAGATTACAAGATTCCAGGTAATTATTATTCCTGCAATGGCAACTTCTTGTGAAAATTTATTAGGTTTGTTGATAAGAAAAAATGTGGTGGTTATTTCCTGTCCTCCTGACATGACAACTTCTTGCAGAAAAGTTACTAGGTTTGTTGATAACAATATATATGTGGTGGTTATTTCCTGTCCTCATTATCTCTGAGATGACAACGTCTTGTTGAATATATGATGTCTATACACATGAATTCCAATTTTGAAGAAGCTGTTTGCTGGTTTGCTGAATAGAAAGACAAAAAGAGAGAAAGACACACATTATATTTAGCTAAAAAACAAATACACAATGTTGCAGATAATTATATTTTGGGGGGGGGTATTACTTACCGGTTGTTTTAAGTAAACTTGCTATTAAGAATAAATGCAATTCATGCACATTCACATAAAATCCATTTTGAAAGGTGCTGCCTGAAAAAAGAAAGAAGAGAGACACATTATATCTTAGCTCACAAATGCACAAAACTTTAGAACTTAATTATGCAATTTTTATTTTTATTAACTTACCTAAATTTTACATCCACTTATTTTACAATGACTTGTGTACACAATTTTCATCATTAGATTCCGAAAACAAATTTAGACGAGAATTTAGTTTTCAAGGTAGGCAATTTACCTTGAATTGTCGTTCTAGAGTTGGAGAAGAGAATTCTTCATTGTCAGAATTTCTCCTAGACAGAGCGACTGGTGAATCATATGAAGCATCTAGCTCTTGATGGCAAAATCCTGGATTTAGACCAGGGTCAGAGCGTTGCCTCAAAAAGTGACCATGATGCTCTTTGACAGAGTTTATCAAGTTGAGATTTTGATATAAGCAAAGAGGAAGATCATCTATCTGAACTTCTGCATTCACCATCTGCACTCTTGGACTGTAATGAACACAATGATCTATGATGACTGGTCAGTTTACTTGCAAATTAATTCATAAAATGAGTAAATTCTATGCAAAACTGTTCACGGCTTCTAACTTACCTAACCATGGTACATTATCATGGGGG
This sequence comes from Streblospio benedicti, assembly GCA_019095985.1. Classification (NCBI taxonomy): domain Eukaryota; kingdom Metazoa; phylum Annelida; class Polychaeta; order Spionida; family Spionidae; genus Streblospio; species Streblospio benedicti. The sequence continues at coordinate 7,316 of JAGTTF010005692.1, forward strand.
GCTGAGACACCATTTCAGGTAAAGACATTTTTCTATGCAGTCTACGTCTTGGAGCTTTTGGGTGGTCATGTGATCCTAGTACCCAAACACAGATAATCACTAGTTGTATAATTTTTTAAGATAAAAGCATGAAATAAAAAAAATCTAATATCATTATCTTTCTATCTATACAACGATTCTACACCATGAAAAATACCTTCGACTCATTATTGTTCAGAAAAAACAGTCTGCTTCCAGTTCTTTGACACACTATTTGATAAAATAGTGTATGCGACCATCAAAGACTTCAAGTCGTTAAATTCAAATTTCTTTTAAATGGGTAAGCACCTTGGATGTGAAGACCATTACATGGTCGTTTATGGCAGTGATTGATCTAGAAATTGGCAACAATGAATGTTTAAAAAAGTACGTACATTTTGTTCAGTTGCTTGTATCTGGGCAGCATCAACCTCCTCCCCACCGTCGCCATCGAGATCTGCAATCTTAAGTGAAGATATGCGTACATTTTTCTTCCATGGAGTTGACTTGGTCTGCCATTGTTGGAGTCTGTAAAAAATGGTTTTTGTTTATTAAGACTTGTAGACTTAATAAAGTAGTGCTTCATTTTAAAAAAAAATCACAATGTATTTTGAGTTTCCGTCTAAGAGTTCATCTTGTAGATTTAATACTTAACTTAAACTTTGTTTTTTTATGTGGGGCATAAGCACTGTGCAAAAGTGATCTATGTAACTCCAGAGTGTTACGGTAGTCAATGATATGCATATAGCGGAGCGGATTTTTTTCTCATTTTTATATGAGGTTAAATTCTTAATAGCTTTATATTTTTTTGTTAGAAAGACAGTATTTTTGTACATGTTATCTGCATGCTGCATAATTTTGTTGAAAGTTTACTTAATGATAATATAAAGTGGACTTTAACATTGTGTGGCGACTACCGTAACTCTGCATAGAAAAAAAATCATTGAATACTGCAGATTAGCTTCTATGCTGTTGAATTGCAGATATTAAATCATGGAAGGAAAATTATATGTGATACTAATGCAAAAAAAAAATGAAATTACAATAGAAGAGGCATCCACATAACCCGGGGGGCACTGAGTCTAGAAAAGTACGGTTGTGCTAGGGGAGCGCTCGGAAATCTGACCCAACCTGAGTGCTAAATCCCAAAATTCTAACCCAATCTGAGTGCTCGATGGATGATTTTGTGTATGCAGATTATTATAGTTTAGAAAGATCTCTAACCGGCAATGACTGACAAGAGAAACCAAAGGGAATTGATGGATATAGGTTAAGTGATTGTAACTTCTGGTAGTCCTTAATACATGCTAGTAATCTTATTCCGGATCTGTCATAGTCTTGATATATTGTGAAGAGATTTGAGATCAAGACATAATTTTCCTGGAAGTTATAAAATAAGAAAAGGGGTAGAATTCTAGTTTTCAAATTAAAGTACCCTTTATCAGAATATCATAATGTTTACATGCCTAGATAATAGGCCAGTCAATTTCGACGTCATTTTTGGCTGAAATGGAAATTTTGACTAACAAAACAAATTTCTTTTGTTTTTATGATCTTTATGGTCTTGGGGATGAGGGAAAAAATTCCCAAAACATCCGAGTTGGGCAAAGTTCTTTTTTATGCACTTTCAAATGGCCGCCAAAATATCGATAAACATGCCCATAACTCTATTAATATTGGTTTTAGAACCATTATTAGTATTAGTCATGGGTAGGAAACCATATGATTCAGAAAAATGTTGTTACATTTGACCTGAGATCATTTCAAGGTTAAATTTGATAAAAATTAATTTTTATTCCACTAGTTATTGTGCCATACAAGTTTAAGATTTACCAATTTAAAAGCTTGTCCACAGGAATATACATTTATCAAACAACCAGATCAAAACTGATACTAAATATCTTATCTTCATTGAGTTTCCTGTGCAAGTTACGCATTCCCCACATAATGGATTTTCATTGCAGTAGTTAATAGGCCAGTCAATTTCGACATCATTTTTGGCTTGAAATGGAAATTTTGACCAACAAACAAATTTCTTGTTTTTATGATCTTTATGGTCTTGGGAATGAGGGAAGAAATTCCCAAAAAATCCGACTTGGGCAAAGTTCCTTTTATGCACTTTTCAAAATGGCCGCCAAAATATCGATAAACATGCCCATAACTCTATTAATATTTTGTTTTAGAACCATTATTAATATTATTCATGGATAGGAAACCATATAAGGATTCAGAAAATGTTTACATTTGACCTTGAGATCATTTCAAGGTCAAATTGATCTTCATTGAGTTTCGGTGCAAGTTACTTACGCATTCCCACGTAATGGATTTTCATTGCAGTAGTTAATGCAAATGTATGATTTGATGCTGGGTATTCTCCAAAAATACTGATGGTGGTTTTGCCATTGCTTAAGCTGACAACTTTGATGTAAAATGAGATACAAAAACTGGACATGATAGGACCTATGTCATGGGAATTATTGCATGGAAGCTCCGGCTAACCAGCAAAGGTGTGCAAGCCAATATCAAAGGTGAAAAGTACATGCTTTCAGTTCTCAATAGCAAATAGGAACAATGTCTGGGAACATTGGTGAAATTATTTTGCAATATAGACCCAGGGCTCAACCACCTTCCTATGATGTGGGATATTAAAAAAAAAAAAAAATAAAAATAAAACCCCCGTTTTATAAACTTTTTTGCATCTTTGGGTATGTTGGTTTTGGGTTATAGCAAAAC
>JAGTTF010005692.1:18503-30715 GCA_019095985.1 Streblospio benedicti
TATGCTAATGAATGAAGAGACACTTTTTTTCAATCCTGAACTAGATCCAGGGACGTGCCCTATCAGCCAATTCTCAGACTATTAGATAAGAATGCGGTGCTTCAAGGTTCCAAATTGCTATAATAGAATCATAGAACCAAACATGATGTGATTGGAAACACATGTTTGACAGATAATGTAATTCTGCATCTTTGTAACACGCTGATAACAATGAATATGGTGCATGTGTGTGCGTGTCTTATCCCTGTATTTTATTTAATGTGGCTTATAGTCCATGCAATCCAATCTCAGTAAACGATTCGTGATTCTGCATGTAATGGAAACCATGTATAATGTCGGCTACCTTTGTAGATAATACATGACTTGAGCAATGAGGTAACACGTGTGCTCATCTAAACCATTTGGAGCCCATTACAACAGTGCAGCCATCAAAATGCAAATAGCAGGGGAACAAATGGATTACAGATGGAACAATGAAACTTTAATCTGTTAAGCATATTGGCTCAAATAGTGAAAACTTGCGAATTATATGACCTTTAATAAGGATAGTGCCACTTTGTATTTTTAAATAGTTTAGCTCGGGTACAAATTTATGATGCCTTGCACATGTTTGAAACAATCGTTCAAATTAGCATACTTTATAACCCAAAGACTAACCATTAACCAATTAAGTTATAGGTGTATTTCGTACAGGAACCTTATCGAGATCATTCCTATGTAGCTACATATTGCAAGGCTGATACTTCAAACATCCAGATTACATGGATAAGGCTCTTTAAGCACCATACGGAGGAATATCAAATGATCAGTCTACTGATTTGACTGACACAAGCAGATTAGCTTTCTGACTAGTTGACATGCACATAGCCAGGTGATACATGCATATACATGTAGCATAAAACGTCTCGCATTTAGTTTATCCACCAAGAGTCTGGTATCACTTCAGAAACGTCATTATAGGTGTTTGATTACTAGATTAGTGTGTGCCTCGGCGGTATTTATGCGCATGCTGGATGGTTTGGGACATCATACCCAGTGGCACTTCATTATTCCAGCTCAGTGAAGTCAATTTGTAGACAGCAGCTCACGTTACACTAGTTTCTTGGCTACAATGGTACGTTATCATGCAGAGGCACGGTGAAAATTTAACCAATCTCACGATTTTTGCCAATAGAGAATGATGTGCGCAGACGACGCCGTGCGCAACTCCAGTCTCATCGGGGCCGTCACGTTTTACCTCACTTCATAAACAACTAGTGTACAGTCCCACATGTTACAACACACACTATTTTTGTTTAAAAAAATAGGATACCACAAAATCTGTAAGTACTTTTTAGTTAGTTGCAATCCTATTTGATAGGATCTCTATATGCATAATAAAAATCTTAAGAGCGATTTTCATGTATTCTTCTTTTTCAGAATATATGGGCAGTTGAATAATTTTGATGTCTAACCAAAGATTCAAAGATTTATTTTTGACGGTTGATTTTTTAAGATATTTCATAAGCTATATTAAATGAAGATGCACAATATGGAGATATGGAAGGAAATGGATGATTTATATATGATGATATGTCTCAAGTGCTTCACATCATTCATTCAAGGATTAGATAGATTACAGACATTATTTGATGAACTCTATTGAGGTAACACATTACCAAATAAATATGATTTTAACTTTTGCAATCCTATTACAATGTATATTCATATATGATTTTCATGTTCTTCCATGGGCAGTTGAAAATTGTTGTTTTGTTTTAAATGAAAACAAATGTGGAAGGAAATGGATCATTTTTTTCAATCATTCATTCAGGATAGATTTTGCTGTTTAGCCAGCCAAATAAAGATACATATGATAATATTACAATGTATATTCATATATGCATGAATTAAATTTTGATTATTCATACAAATGTAATATTAAATATTTTTGTAATGTTCTGACTTTCCATAACAAATTTTGATGGTTAAGCTTGACATCATTCAAAATAAGTTCTTCATATCATACTGTGTTTCCTATAATGTAAGCCATGTTGGGCATAGATAGTCAACATATGTAATCTTATTATACACAAATGCAAATTGTTTGCTCCTCTAGCAATAAATACAATGTATTCTGCAATATAGCATACGGTACACTTCTTTTCAACAGCATTAGCAATTATATTTTGAATGATTAACATCATCTTATTTATACTTTGTTCTAAAAACCTTTCCTAAATTTTGATGTTATTGGTTGAGTCTTAATATAATAGAGGTGGCAATTGTTTTTGCTTTTAAACAAACTCACTAAGGGTTCACTATAGTACCTAAAACTGTCGTTTTTCTTGCCATCGGGATTAGCTGAGTATACTTTGGCATTTGTAAAGTACATATTCTGAAAGGGCATGCAATTTTGATCATGCAAGCCCATTGTAGCATGTTTTGAGGTAAATTTTTTGCATGAAAGGAAAGTGTCTGAGGGCATTATCTCACTCCTGGGGGCCGATTGTGGCACTTTCTGAAGCGTGTGGATATATCAAATTTTCATGGAAAACAATTAAAAAATTTTCACACATGAGAAGTTGGTCATTCTTGGATATATGCTAGAATATATTGGGTGGAATCAGAAGGTTTTATGCTATATGGTACTCAGCAAGCCTCCCCCGCCAGGGTTGGTAAAACCTGGAGCCCCCACCTGATAGTGATGGCGGAAATGGAGTTCCTTGAAGGGAAATGGCAGCCCATCCTGCCAACATCCTGCGACGTCTCTGGACCCTTTCGTATTGGCTTCTGCCATTCCATTGGACCACTTCAGCGACGTGGAGAGGGGAGACCTGCTGCATGGGTAACAGCCTGTCTTCCTAACTTACTCGCCACGGTCCGTTAGCCTCACTGGGTGTATGGGGCTAAGGTGAAAACTGACAAGCGGATCGTCAACTTCAGCACCTAGGAACAGAAAAGCAAACAAAACCTCAGCCCTTAAATTGGGTACATGGAATGTGAGAACAATGACCCCAGGTTTCTCACAAAACTTACAAGACATCGATGATGCACGTAAGACAGCAGTCATCGACAAAGAGCTTCACAGACTGAACATGGACATTGTCGGTCTCCAAGAAACCAGATTGGCAGATTCTGGATCAGTGAGAGAAGAGCACTTTACCTTCTTCTGGCATGGGAAACCCGCAGGCGAGCCTAGAGAACATGGAGTGGGTTTCGCTGTCAGGAATAGCTTGATGAGTAGCATTGTTCAACCTTCCGAGGGCACTGAAAGAATCCTGGCACTCAAACTCAACACCCCAGCTGGACTTGCCAACCTGATAAGTGCCTATGCCCCTACACTGACCTCACAGGATGATGCCAAGGACAAGTTCTATGACGAACTTGGCACAACTCTTAGCCACTGCCCACCCAAAGAGTTTCTGTACATACTCGGAGACTTCAATGCAAGAGTTGGAGCAGACCACCAGTCATGGCCCACTTGTCTTGGAATGTTTGGCATTGGAAAAATGAACAGCAATGGACAGCGCTTGCTGGAGCTCTGTTGTCACCACAATCTGTGCATAACCAACACCTTCTTCCACACCAAGCCACAACACAAGGTCTCCTGGAGGCACCCCAGGTCAAAGCACTGGCACCAACTTGATCTCATAATCACCAGACGCTCATGCTTACCTGAAATCAAGTTAACTCGCACCTACCACAGTGCCGACTGCGATACTGACCACTCGCTAGTGTGCAGCAAGGTTAAACTCCAGGCAAAGAGGCTATGCCACTCTAGAGCAGAAGGTAGAGCACGCATTGATGTAAGTGGCACAAGCAATGAAGAAAAGGTTGCAGAGTTTGAAGTCATCCTGAAGAAAAGCCTTCCAGGGTCCCCTACAGCCACTGCCAAAGAAAGGTGGGAGCACTTCAGAGATGTTGTCTATGATGCCGCATTAAACACCTTTGGTAAAAAAGATCAGCAAGTCCGCAGACTGGTTTGAGGCATATTCAGAAGATATGAAACCCCTAATCGAGGACAAGAGGAGAGCCCTGTCATCATATAAAGCTAGCCCCAGTAAAAGGAACCTGCAGACCCTACAGGCTGCCAGAAGCTTAGTCCAGCAGACAGCTAGACGCTGTGCTAACAACTACTGGCTACAGCTCTGCTCGAAAATACAAACAGCAGCAGACACTGGCAACATCAGAGGGATGTATGATGGTATCAAACTGGCGCTAGGACCCATCCATAAAAAGACTGCCCCTCTTAAGTCTTCCACAGGTACTATCATCCAAGACCGCTCAAAGCAGATGGACCGCTGGGTAGAACACTACTCTGAACTCTACACCAGAGAGAACATGGTTTCAGAAAATGCCCTGAATGCAGTAGAATGCCTACCCACTTTAGAAGACTTGGACAGAGAGCCAACTGTCACAGAACTCCACAAAGCCCTAGATCGCCTTGCATCTGGCAAAGCACCTGGAAGGGATGGTATCCCAGCTGAGATCCTGAAATGCTGCAAGGAGAACATCATCCCAGAACTGCATGAGATTTTGTGCCTGTGTTGGAGAGAAGGAGCAGTGCCACAAGATATGCGTGATGCTAACATCACCACACTGTATAAAAACAAAGGTGATAGAAGTGATTGCAATAATTTCCGCGGCATCTCCCTTCTAAGCATTGTTGGAAAACTCTTTGCCCGATTCGCCTTGAAGAGGTTACAAACGCTGGCAGAGCGAGTCTACCCTGAATCTCAGTGTGGGTTCCGGTCACAAAGGTCCACCATCGACATGGTCTTCTCTGTGCTTCAGTTACAAGAAAAGTGCAGAGAGCAGAGGAAACCACTGTTCATTGCTTTCATCGACCTCACGAAAGCTTTTGATTTGGTCAGCAGAGATGGACTCTTCAAGATCCTTGCCAAGATAGGGTGCCCACCAAAGCTACTAAGCATCATAAAGTCCTTCCATGATGAGATGAAGGGCACTGTTGTCTTTGATGGCTCCACCTCCAAACCATTTAACATCTCAAGTGGTGTGAAGCAAGGCTGTGTCCTGGCACCGACACTCTTTGGCATATTCTTCGCCGTCATGCTGAAGTATGCTTTCGGAGACTCCACAGAAGGCATCTACCTGCGGACAAGAGCAGATGGCAAACTCTTTAACCTCGCTAGGCTGAAAGCAAAGTCCAAAACACAAGTTAAATGCCTCCGAGAATTCCTCTTTGCTGATGATGCTGCAGTCACGGCACACTCAGAGGAGGACCTGCAACAGCTCATGAATCGCTTCAGCCATGCTTGCCAGGAATTTGGGCTGACTATCAGCCTGAAAAAGACCCAAGTCATGGCACAAGGTATTGATGGCCAACCCCACATCTCCCTCTCAAACCATGCACTCGATGTCGTACATGACTTTGTGTATCTGGGAACTACCATCTCAGACTCCCTGTCCCTCGAATCAGAACTGAACAAGAGGATTGGCAAAGCTGCCACCACCATGGCAAGGCTTAAAAAGAGAGTATGGACCAACAGCAAAATCACAACTAATACCAAGATCCAGGTATACAGTGCTTGCGTTGTAAGCACTCTCTTGTATGCCAGCGAAGCCTGGGCAACACGAGCCAGACAGGAGCACAAACTCAACGCCTTTCACATGCGATGCCTGAGACATATCCTAGGTATCAAGTGGCAAGACAAAGTCCCCAACACCACAGTTCTGGAGATCTGGCATGCCAAGCATGTACTGCTTGCTCAAGCAGAGACGTATGCGCTGGCTTGGACATGTCTCACGTATGCAAGATGGTCGGATTCCAAAGGACCTCCTGTATGGAGAACTTGCTGATGGAGACAGACCCAGGGGGAGGCCACAACTGAGATATAAAGATGTATGTAAACGGGACATGAAAGCGTTGAGTATTAACATAGATACATGGGAAACCCTTTCATCGGAACGCTCAGTGTGGAAACACACAGTACACACTGGACTATCAGACTATGAGACTAGCCTTCAGGGGAAACTCGAAGAAAAGAGGCGAACCAGAAATGAGGCACGAATGAGAGACAAGTCCCCCTCCACCTTCATGTGCACACACTGCCAGAAAGACTGTCACTCCCGAATAGGGCTGCACAGCCACACCCGACGTTGCATCAGACCAACAGTATGCAGACCATAGACAACCATTATGTCAGAATAATATTAAAAAAAAATATATTTTTATATTTGTACTATGAACGTGATATTATTTGAACATATTGTGAAATTTAATCACATTGAAAATGTAAACAAAAATTTTGTTAAAAAAATGTTTATAAAAACGTCATCGTTTCGCGTATTACCTTAGTTACTGAAGCACCTGCCAACATAGGAACGTTCCACGGTTGTTTAAATTTGTTTTTTTGCGCGTCAGGTGAGTTATTTGTAAGAAAATAGATATATTTTCATAAAATTTCAAAAGTTGGCAACCTACAGCACATGTTGGTCTAATTAGTGCAGACACCTGTTTCCTGGTAGATCTATTGATCACAACGCAAACTACACTGTGTGCAAATTGTATACTGTAACTTGTACCTCACAAACTGACTTTCCAATAAAAGATGATTTGTACGACAAATACCTATAACCTCCATCCCACTTACCGACCCTCACCGCTTCACGCGTATAATAATCACAATAATCACGCGAATCCATAGATACACACAACACACTCAAAACACACACATTAATGCAGCAAGAAAGCAAATTAAATACAGTGAAATGGTTGCATAGAGTGTACTTGTAGATAGACCAGTACTCTCGATCGCCTAGTCATGAGCCGCTGTCAGCAACATAAACTTTTACAGTACAAGGATTCCTATTCATGATGTGACAATTTTTGCAATCAGGTTACACTTACTTTTACATTTCATTAATATGGGACAGTCGGTGTGCAAGTCGCTCGTAATTACTTCTATAAGATTAGTTCTATGTAGTTAAAAAATAAAAAGATTAAATTGATTATTTCATTAAGTGGATGAGAAATTAATAATCAATTACTATGTTAATAGATATACAGAAATGGAAGAGGATGAAGATGCTTGTAGAGAGGCAATCTTGCCTGCCGTGACCGTTTCAGAGCTTCCCTCCCCTTTCTATGTGGAAATAATCCATGTGCCTGGACCAGGTGGAGATTGCTCTCAACCAAAAAGTAAATGCAACTTTAACATTTTATTTCAATGCTAAATATTTATTAATGCCACAATATATGGCATTGTATGTGCTTATTATACTTAAAAAGTTTTGTTAAGCTCAATTAATTTTAAAAGCACTATACTTACTAAAACGTCTTCATTTTAGCTAAACGTACTTTGAAGAATTATTCAAAGGAAAATATGAAAGAGGCAGTCGACCTGGTTAAGAGGAATATCTTAAGTAGAAAGGCTGCCGCTGCTGCTTGTGGGGTGCCATACAGCACATTGTGCGACTTGCTGGTAGGCAAGTACGATATTGAAAGCAAACCAAAGGGCAAAGAACAATACCTCTTTCATGAGGAGGAAATTGCTCTGCAAGATTATACGATTTGGATGGCAAAATGTGGTCGTGGCCTCGACCGGAAAATGGTAATCATACGAGTAGTAATAGTTTACAATGTATTTGGCAGCTTGCAATTATACATTGCAACTATTTGTGTCATATTGCTTTGATTTACACATAATAAATGAATAAATACTTATTATTTGTTTATTTCTTTCAAGATTGCTTTTTTCGCAAAAAATTTGAGGCAGCAAAGGACAAGCTTGCTGGAGGGTGAGCCGAGCGATGCGTGGGTAGGCCGATTCATTCGGAAATTTAATCTGACCAGCAGAAAACCGAATGTCTTGGATGGTGTCCGTTTTGAATGTGTGACAGAAAAAGAACTAAAAAACTATATGAGCTTGTTTAAGGTAAATATTTTGTAACATTTATGTATAAATGAAAAATTAAGCAAGGGAATACAAGTAATGTTTCATATGATTTATTTCGGGAGCACATTATACTCATATATAAAAAATGTAATTTTAGTCGATCGTTGATGAACACAACATCGCACCAAGTCACATATTTAATATGGACGAAATGGGCACCGGCAGATCCTTGACGTGTCGTGGAAAAGTTATTTGTCAGAAGGGTGACAACGGACCCATCTTATGTGATGTGAGTGGCTTTCATTTTCATTAGCATTGTTACTGTAATCAATGGTCACTTATATTGCATGTACCAAACACTATAGAAAAACATTTGTTCTTGTAACAGGTGTTCAAGGGGCAACACCAAACCACGCTTGCCTGCATAAGTGCATCTGGTAAAGTGCTGCCAACAACAATTATTTTTACGAAAACAGTGCCGGCAGAACGGTAATTACTGATACCACATTTGACTTACACTCAAACATTTTTAAGATAGATAAATATTTTTATTTTTGAAGAGTATCTAGCCATTATGTGATATTATCTAATTATTATGTATTGATTATAAATAATCATTGAATATTAATCTTATTCTAATTGTAGGTACTGGAGGTGGATGCCTCAGGATTTTCACTATACAGCCTCAGAAAATGGATATGTTAGCACTCAACTGATGGTGGAGTGGTTCAAGGTAGTATTCATTCCCAACTGTAATGCAACACCAGAACACCCTGCTTTGTTACTAATGGACAATCACTCCAGTCATGTGCAATTTGATATAGCACAACTTGCACTTCAACACAATATTATCATCTTGCTCATGCCACCCCACTCCAGCCACTTCATCCAACCGCTGGATAAGATATTTATCCACCTTCAAAGGGGGATTGAGAAAGTGGCAAGGCAGCGCAACATAGTTGCAAAAGGCATGGAAGTAAGTGTTAAATGCATAATCTATGGCTAAAACAGATTATTAATTACAACTATATCGACCACGATTGTAACTTTGTAAATTGCATTTCACTTTCTTTTACAGGCACGAGTAGCTCATTTCCCCTCCCTCGTTCATGCTGCTATAGAGGAGCAATGGAAATTAGACGTAGTCAAAGGCGCGTGGAAGGTTACGGGCATGGTGCCTTTCAGCATAGAAAGGATTGACGAAAAATACATTACCAAGAAAACAAGTATGATCATATTAATAATTTATTGTATGCTGAACTGCTAGTCTGAAGACACTGTAAAATTCACAAGTGATGAGCAAATTTTGTGCTAAAATATTCTAAAAAATCTCGAATCTATATTTTAGGAGAAGAATTACAAAAAACATCTTGAATTTATATTTTAGGAGAAGAATTACAAGCACCAAGACCCGCACCAGAAAGAAAGTTATGCCCCTACATGTGGACGTGGACAGCATCCTATGGTATTAGAGGGCATATTAAACCCTCTGTATCAGGACGTGTTGAGTGAGCCAGCAGAGATCGCCACAGCAATCCCAAAGTCTGCAAAAAAGATTTTTGGTGGGAGGCTAATGACGGGTCAGTTTCTGTTATTTTATCAGTGTTTGGTGGTATTAATTATAACATTTTATAACTAAATATAGATACATAAACTTATATAATTCTTCTATATTATAGGCAATGCAATGGTAGAAGAGCTTGAAATTAAAAAAAAGGAAAAGGAAGAAAAAGAAAAGCAAAAAATAGAATCTAAGGAGAAGAAACTGATTAAAGAAGCTATGAAGAAAGAAGCACAAGAAAAGAAGATGAAAGAAAATGACTTGAAAAAGAAAGACAAAGATGAGAAGGATAAAGAAAAGTTAGAAGAACTTGAAAAAAAGAAACATGAAAAGGAAGAAAAAGAGAAGAAAAGAAAAGAAGCAAATGAGAAGAAACTGCAAAATGATGAATTAAAAAAGAACCAAAAAGAGGAAAGAGAAAAGCAGAAGAAAGAAGCAAGGGAAAAAAGGGAAAAAGAAAAAGAATTAAAAAGGAAACTAAACGAGGAGGAGAAAAAACAAAACAATGAAGCTAAGCAACGAAAACAGAAAAATGTAGAACAGAGTAATGAGAAGAAAAGAAAATTAAAAGATACACATGAAGCAACAGACAACAAGAAAATTAGGCAGATTAAGAAGAAAGAAAATAATAAAGTGCAAGAAACAAAAGAAGGAAAAGCAGCCAGAAGAGAAAGAAATCCCGGCGAATATATTGCCATGCTTTTTGGTAATTAGAGGGTCTAAATCTCCCCGGACGAAGTCCGAAGGAGGATTTCTTTTTATTTATAGACCTTAGGCTATATAAATCTATATAAACCTACAATAGATGCCACATCTATAGTGTATATGTACCAGATATGATAACAAATTTATTTGACAGAAGTAAAAAGTTTTTTTAAAAGTTTTTTAATCATTGACGAAAGTTATATTTTAAAATTAAGAATCTTTACTTTGGTGATGTCATTTAACTTTTGTAATTTTCTTAACAGGCTCAAACAATAGAAGAAAGTCAGCCAGATGTCCGCCAGATGCCTGCACATACTGCAGCTATGACATTGAGAAAGGAGAAATTTCAAAAAAATGTGATACGTGTTCATTATGGTACCATGTGGATTGTGTGCCAGCACCGTACAGGGCACTAGTGCACCTGGATGAGATGTGGTCTTGTCCAAAGTGTGTGAGCCGGCTTGAGCGGGTCTGTATGACCTGCTTGGAGGTAGCCTTTACGGTTTCAGACTCACCATTGTGGACAACATGTGCCTCATGCAATAATTCGTGGCACAAAATGTGCATGCCCGATCAAATCAGGATATATGCTGATGCAGCAAATTCGTGGACATGCCCACGCTGTAATGACATTTAAATGGTCATGTGGACATGTCCAGGCTGTAATAGCTGTGAATAGATTGTTTTAATATACTATTTTGTTATTTATTCTGTTTTATAAAAGTTTTTGTATACAACAAGCATTGTTTTTAAACAGTGCAGTAAACTGTGATATATGAAGTTTTCTAACTGTGATTCAATTCTATTCTTATTGTTTTGTAAGGTTGAATGTAGTTAAAATTTTACGCTGCAGCTAATAAATGAATATGTTTGTATTTTTTAACTTTAAGGAAATAAGTTGTTTAGCATTTTCAGTTTCATTATCTTCACGGTCGTGTGTTCTTGCACTACATATATACTGGCTTGCTTTTGATACTATTTGATATTTTTATAAAGAGAAGCTATAAGTATATGTAACGAAGAAATCATGATCATATACAGCTTATCACCAAAGTTACAATGTCCTGATTATCAGTCGTTTTGGTGCCTAGCCAGTACGAGTAAATCACGTACTGGCACATGAGTCAATTATTATCACTGATCTCCATGCGCTGTGTTGTGGTAATTTTTGGTGGAATGGTGAGGAAAAATATATAAGTGTTGTATATTTTTAGAAAGGTAATTTTCTCTTACATGCATTCCATTTAATAACTTTCGATGTTTAAAAAATAAAATAAGAACTTTGTAAGAAAATACACAACAACCTTTAATTTGAAATAATCTGAAAAACTGTCAATTTCAAACATCCATATCAACAACAACACTTGTTCTGCTGACATGCCATTTGTTTAACTTTTCAATAATGCATTCTATAATACATCTTCAAAATTTGGTAAAGTAATTCATGATATCAGCACAGTTACAACGTCCCCATTATTCTTCTTTTTTTGCGGGCATCCAGTACGAGTAAATGTTTCCCGATCGCAATTTAGTTACGGGTCCGTTTTGGGAAAACGTGGATCACGTTTACATTTCTGAGAATTTCTAACTCGAACAAGTACCATATTAAAGCTTACGTTTTCTACTTTCAGTATCTACAGGAATATTATTTCATTACACCCATTCTTATCTCACAAATTTTTTTAAAGTATATTCAAACGTCCTACAAACTTACACTTTCGCACACCCTCCTGTTTTTTTCTTGAGATAAAACTCGCAGAATTATTACTTAACTACAAAGAAAACATGGACCCTCCACTTTACTTCGTAAAAGCGTCCTCCTATGCTTTCGCACCGGAGAAGAAAACGGTTCACGCTGCGGGATATGATTTAAAGGCAGCATATGGCTGCACTGTGAAAGCCAATGATAGAACTCTTATACGAACGGAATTGAAAATACAACTGCCCGAAAACACTTACGGACGCATAGCTCCAAGATCTGGACTAGCTCTGAAACAATTCATTGATGTATGACTACACTGTTGAGAGAGAGGGGGAACGAGTAGCCCAACTTATTGTAGAAAAAATTCAGCCCGTCAACCTCACAGAAATAAAGGAACTGCCAG
>JAGTTF010005693.1:0-15853 GCA_019095985.1 Streblospio benedicti
AACATGATTTCAACAACACATATTTTCTTATGTTATTGTTTATTCCCTGTTTGTATAATTTTACCAAATCAATAGAAGAAACAAAAGTTACAAAAGTTTGAAATACAAAATACTAACATGATAAACACTTTCAACAAAAACAGTCTGATCATCATCAGGAAAAAAGCATTTCCCTCTTTCCAATTCTCAATTAGACAGTTTTCTACATTACATACATATTGAGAAAAACACTCAAATATTAACATTACATAATCAAACTACCTTATCTACCATAGCTATATCTACAGCAAATAATAGAACTAAAAGAATGAAATCTCTGATTTTTCTGAACATTATTTCACTTCAAATCATATATTTTAAAATATAACTTAAATTTTCAGACTGTACTTTGATATATTTGTCCATAGAGGGTGAAATAGTTGGTTCCTTCTGGATGTAACAAAAAAAACTCACTTAGGTGATAAAATCATGGATGACTACCACGAAACGTCCAATACCAGCAGACTGTAAAATAATATATGTATGTATATACATTTGTATATAAGAATGGCCAGAATAGTAAGATTTTTTATATAGATATTCAAGTCCAACAATCCCATGTTAATGCTGCTGAGTTTGTATACTCACTTATATACTCACTAAAATGTACGCGTTGGTTTGAAAAAGTGTGTTGGAATGACGGCGCACGCATCTAACAATGATTTAAAAAATCCACTTTGTATATTCCTTTTCAAACATCCCACAATCTCAATTTCTACTCCGTGTAGAAAAGCATTCATACTGCTGACAATATAATGCGACATGTGATATATATGATTCTGTTATAACAATGTTGTACTCAGCAAATAAGTCAAACAATTCCATGTTTTCCACACTAGTATTGTAGTGAGGCTTCTATTTTAGTTATACCATTCTTTCAGTGAACATCAGAGTATTTGGAATAAATCAAACTATTGCAAAGTACATAGTTGTTAAAATGAGATTATGAATGCTATTGATTTCAACTGATTTCACTAAATTAACAAGATATCTCATTATCAATAGATTCTGCCTCGTACATAAAACTACCATTATGAGAAAAATCCCACTTCGATATTTGTGTCTTTAATTCCATAAACTATACAGAATCATCTTTTTATACATTAAGCAAAAAGGCCCAATCTTAAATATGTCAGATCATGTCTTATAGCTCTACTAGTATATTGACTAATCAACAGGCAACAGAAAAAATCTTTAAAAAAAATAGCAGCTAGAAAAAATATAACTATTTTCATAAATGTACATTTGATAATATACCAAGTATTTGTAATTACAAATTCTGTATTAACACTAAAAACCAAGGTCTACATAAATCTTTGATATTGGCAGACATTTTTGTCATATTAGTAGCCTCTTTATATGTAAATATAAAAGAATACCATTAAAACCACATATAATCTGCTACACTAAATCACAATCAAAGACCTACAACCATAATTACCAATAAAACACTATTGCATTTGCCACAAAAATACATATATTTCATTTTGATTAGAGATACAATGGTTTTGCTTTTATACATAATTATCCCTTCTGAACACCAAACACACCAGTGATGCAGTTGCTTTTGAGGTTAACCATCATCTGGTCTTACTAGAAAGGCTTTACTAACGGTACATACATCATACATCCAACAGATCATCCAAACCTCCCAATGCAACCCACTAAATCACTAAAAAGTCCCCTCGCATAATTTGCATGAACATTCACTGCAATCCTTACACCAGTCCGAACGCCACGACCTCGGATCACCTCGGCTCCTCTTCCTCTGCGTCTATCAGACTCGGTGTGTCCGAGTCTGTGTGCGAGAAGCTTCGGCTTTCACCTGCCAGTGCGTCACGATGGCGACCAGCAGCAGGAGGCAGAGTGCACACGGTCAGCATCGCGGCACGTAGGCACCGGGCACACACGCCGACACAGCGTCTGGAAGTCAACGAATCGTCAGTAAGTACGTTTCTGGAGCGTATCCAGGATTTAGAGGGCCCTACATGGGGGTCCAAAATAAGCCCAAAGTCCCATGTCAACTATTAAAAAAATGGTAAAAAGAAAATGTCCATGAGTCACTTTTGAAAAGAACTTAAAAAAAGCATTATATAACCAGGTGTCCACTAAGATGTTCATGAACCAGACACTCAACGTGAATTTCTCTACGTTAAATTGCTGCTCTTCCATTGTTTTGTGACTTACGCTACATGTTTAATTAAGACGTTTTAAAGTCATGAGCAAAGATTGTAAGATGAAAAAAAAGCAGTTTTATTAGGAAAGTAAGAAACTTAAATAGAGGGAGGGAAAGGAAAGGGAGGACCTAAACAGACTTGGGATGCAGTCGTGCAGAAAGATCTGGCACGTTTGGACATGAGTCTGATCGATCATGTAACCAAAAGGCTTAGAGAGGATGGTTGAGATGTAGACTGGGCAGTCGGGCCACACCCTCTGAATGAAGAATAATTACGACCTGCTCAAATAAATTTAGTATTTTATAGTGATTTATTGATTTGTGAAATGGGTTCATTATCAAAGAACCATTTCCAAATGAACACATCATCTCTCCAAATCCTTCATGTAATCTCCATGAAAGCTCCCCCCCCCTGTCAAGCAGCAGCCACAAGTGTCATTGTGAACACTAATGAACCACTGGATTAGCACTAATCCCTTCCTAATCTTGTGCATAATCTCCCCACTAGCAAGTAGGATTCCAACAGGTTCAAGATGCTGGACATGTATACAATTTTGAGGTTTGCATACAGTATAACCTCTATAAATAAGAACAACTATTATTAGACCTATTTTTGCATCTCTAGCTTCCATATGGAGGCCACTAGCATCTTACTGCAAGTCATCAAAGCCACCAATGTTTTAAACTGCATACAATTTTATTTGATGATTAAAAAACTTCATTCTCATATTTATGTGAGCGCATAGTGTCACAAATATATATCTTTCATTATTGTTTTATACAACTTCAAAATTGAATTTTAAATAAAGTGCCTAACAAAACAATTTGTATACAAATATTTGTATATTTCTATGCAGAAAGATTTCTTATTTGATGCAGGAAAACTTATTGAATCTTTCCAAAAAGAGTGTATTTTGTGAATGAACTTGAACCAGCTATATATAGCAGCCAAACTATAATTTCAGCTGGGAGGGCTGAAGTCATTGAGCAAGACAGTTACTTGGGTCAAGGGGGGGAAGCAGCAGCAGCAACAGCACCAGTACACACAATCTCAATGACATCTTAATCCTCCCTTTTTAATTGAATGTTATTTTCATTCCATAAAAACATAGTACAGAAGAACCTATAATAGGACCACCTGTAGGGGTTCAACTCTGCCTAAAAAAAACATTTTATTTTAAAGGAGAAAAAGATTGTACCTCTTAAATTAGACATTTTTTGATAAAAATTGTTGCAGAAAATGGGTTGGAATGTACCTGAGAGAACTTTACATAACCCCACTCCCCCCACCCCCACCCTTAACAAACAATTTTACAGGCTAGTCCTAATTAGAAGTTCCACTGTACAAAGAAGTCACCAATATCCACAACAATTGCCAACTCCACATTTTATGCTGAATCCTTTTTCATTTTTTGAAATAAAAATGTTTAAACCAATATCCACAAGACAGAAAATATGAATAGGTCAATTTTAAAAGCTGAACAAAAGGCCAATTACTGCTGTACAAGAACATCTGCTTTAGGACCACCAGGGTTCCAATTCAACTTTATGACAGCTGACAAAGTTATTCTGGTGCCAAAAACCTTAACTGGCTAAATGGATCAATTGAAAATATGCTCAAAGAACCATTTTCAAATAAATCCATCATGTAATCTTCATCATCATGAAAGCACCAGCACCCACAGTGAAAGCAGCCACCAGCGGATTGATTAATCCTGTGTAATGAATAGACCATTTCATTAGCACTAATTAAAATGTGTTCAATCTTGACATAGACCATTATCAACCTATTTTTAAAGGATTAAATATCCCTTGAACTTCACAATAAGACATTTTTTACTGCAAGTCGACCTGATGGTGACATTAACAGTGGAGCTCTGCTGAGTTGGGTAAAAGGCAGGGGCCCAAGTCCTAATGAAAGGCATCAGGTGGAACCTACACAATATAATGCCAACACAATATTTTTTCTGTAAATTCCAGTTCATTTGAAAAGACATGTTTGTCTAGTCAAATAAAACAGTTTTGACATTAAGCTCCTTTTTCAATAAGGGTAACCGGCTGGATAGCCATATGAGGGAGCATGTCAAATGAGACATAAATCCTCCAGGCAGACCAAAGTTGACCTGATGAGCTGGTGAAACACTCTATATAAATCACTTGGCTTTAAACTAATGGACTGGTTAGGACCTCATTCATTAGGGTCAATAGGCAAACAACACCACAATAAGGTTTAAAAAACATGATGAAACAGGCTCCTGATGAAGATTAATTCGGCCTGATGACGACGATGACGGCGATGGCGGTAGGCAATAAATGATGATGACGTTCAATGATATGATGATGGCGATATCAATAAATGATGCCTTTTCTGTTTCAAAGTGTAAAAAAAAATAATACTTTGATGATAAATTATACTTGACGGCAGGGCAAAATGCCATGTCATCTTGTTTACTAAGATTTAGTGAAAATATCTCAGTGGCAAACTATTTCCAGTGGCAGACAATTTACAAGTTGGCAAAAATATGAAACTAACTGACAAAGTGCCAGTTAACCGGTGCAAATTAAAATTTCTGATTAAACAATACAATACAATTCATATGGAATCACCTGTCCTGAAGTGTTGACTCGTGGGTCCCACACGGGCAGGTCCATGCTGTTGTTCTGGCATCTGCTTCAGTAACACGGGCTGAGGCCACTCACTGAAACAACATACACAGCAGTGTAAACTCATGTGAAGCTCGCAAAACATGTGTCAATTGAAGAATATAGTTTATTTACGCAAATTCAACAGCCTACACAATGAAGACAATCAGAATATGAAACCAATCGTCAAATTATGTTTATCACAGCACTACAAGCACAATTTCAACTGGTCTACTGATGTCCAACCAATGCATAAAAGAAAAAATACTTATCCATCCAAAAGAAAACTATCAGAAAAATTGAAACAGTATACCATTTTGAGAAGACCGAGAAGAACTTCTGAAGTAGTGTGCTAGCGGCGGCGTTGGGGTAAAGCTGACAGACTCTGGCCACTAACATGGCCCAAGACACTCCACCCAGGTAGCCCAGCGAATTGGAATAGATACCTCTTTCTGATGGAGAGTATAACATAATCTAAATGTTCATGAAAAATCCCTCTTTTTCTCATTTGGGTGGGGGTGAGGGCGCAATAGAATAAAGTTTAAGTACACTTCACTAATGAATACTACATCTTTTTTAAACCAAAAGTTTCAATTGCAAAAAATGAAATTCAAGTGGCCTTCAGGCAGGCTTCATTAAATTCTTACTGCATACCTAAAATGTCTCATGCACCATTTAAATAAGAAGCAATTGATAAACTTGCCATTCCCTTTGGATAGATTTTATTCAAATTTTCATCATCCATAGTGTATAGTTTAGTTTTTTATATGTATTATTGTGTATAGTATTATTTCAACTCCATCTGATATTTTCTATAACAGGAGTTGAAATAGCAAGTTGGAGACGGCTAAGTCGCATTTTGCCATGCCGAATCCTTTTCATTTTTGAAATAAAATATGTTTAAACCAAATAGCAACTATGAACTGTGACATTCAGGAGGGTAGCCAGACTTTTTAAAAATTTACGCACATATTGCACCGTGAGGAACAAACCGCGGCATTCGCGACATGTGTCGCGTTATGAGTCCCGTTTATATGACATCAGTATCATTGATTTCCCTCTTATCATTATTAAATTGTTGATAGATTATTTTTTATCATATGCAGATAATCCTAGGGTATTAAGAATAAATTGAGATGTTTTTGGCTCATTTTATTTTTAGCGTACAATTTTTACAAAGAAAGATATATATATATATATATTATACAGGCAATTGTTCATTAAAATTAGTATATATATATATACATGTATGTACATCATCATTTAAAAACTAAATTTATTCTCCCGTGCCCACTTGCATCAAACTCTCTTAAGATAATTTCTGGATTGATA
Organism: Streblospio benedicti; assembly: GCA_019095985.1. Lineage (NCBI taxonomy): Eukaryota > Metazoa > Annelida > Polychaeta > Spionida > Spionidae > Streblospio > Streblospio benedicti. The sequence continues at coordinate 6,191 of JAGTTF010005693.1, forward strand.
TTTTCATCCTTGTGTATATTCAATACAGCTAAATTGGACAGTCTGTCATCATTCATAGTGTTCCTAAGAAAGGTTTTAAGTCTCCGCATTGTACTACATGATCTCTCAGATGTCGCATTGGACACTGGCATTGTCCCCAAGACCTTTAGAATGTTATAAATGTTTGGAAACAATGCCTTTGCATGATCTAACACGTGTGCAATGCATTTTATCTCCACCAAAGATGGATTATCACTAATTGCTTGCAACCATGTTTCAACCTCATTTTCAAATGTATCTGGCGTATCCATAAAGTCCACATATTTGTCTTTTATTTTTTGTATGGTTTCATGATCCAGAGATTTTGTTTTATACGGTAGCAGCATTTCTGCTAATAGTCTTGGCTGATCTGTACCAAGTCTGTCTGCAATCTGGGCAATAAGATGGTCCATGAATGGATAGAAAAGATTGATTTTATAATGATCTTTTGTTGTTAAACATTGTACATTAGCTCTCTGTCTGCCGTTTAGCAATTCTTGGCACAGCTACATCAATGTCATTTTCTTTAGCAAAGTCACAAATTTTCCCCCGTAAGTGTTCATGGCCATTTTCCCTCTTCTTTTTAAACAGATTCATGAGAATATTGGCTTGTCCCATGGCATCGACCAAACTGCAACTGGCGCCCTGCAGTATTTTAACCAGAGGAAGCAAATTCTGCATCTGATCTTCAATGATAATCAAAGCTGATAAAAATTCAAAACTGGTTGCAGAATTCAGCAAAGCCGTAGCTGTGGATTTAGTCTTGCTGTCATGATCATCTTGCAATGACTCTAAAGATTCAACCAGTGCATTGAAATTTGCAAGTAACACATGCACACTCTCTGATTTTGCAGACCATCGGGTAACACAAAACTTCTTTAGCCTTTTTCCATTGCTATGGTTAAGGTAAACCTGTAATCGTTTGGGTGACAAGGTGAAGAACTGGAGGAATTCGGAACACGTATCAAACATATTACGAGCTACTGGTAATTCGCATGCCTTACAAATGGCAAGATTTAACAAATGGTTTCTACAATGTATGTACACTGCTTGTGGATGATCTACACGAATCCTAGCTTGCAAACCAGAAATATGACCAGACATGTTTGCTGCGCCATAATACCCTTGTCCAACATAACACTCATCCTCATATAGTTTGTATTCTTGTAGTTTTGCTGATATCGCTTGAGCAATAGTTTCAGCACAAGTATCTCTTGTCGGCATGAAGCAAACAAACTGTTCTTTTATAACATGCTTATCACCAGTATCATCAAAATATCGTAAACTCAAAGAAATTTGCTCAGTATTACTTATGTCTGCACATTCATCAGCAAGTATTGTGTAGAATTTTGATTTCTTACAGTCTGCCACAATCCGGTTTACTAAATGCTTAGCACATATTCCTATCAGTTCATTTTGTATTTGGGGGCTGACGTAGAGCGCATTGCATGGAGCACTTTGCAAATGAGTATCCAAGACTTTATCTTGCTTTGCCTTGTAATGAAGGAGAGCTTTGAAGTTTGATGATTCTTCATCATCTCCTTTTCTTAAGGGAATATTCTGTTGCCCACACAATATAATTGTCTCGATAATTGACAACAGAGCACATCTATTTCACTGACATTACACTTAATTCAAAACTAGACCATTATCAGGCAGCCCTCAATAGAATAATATTTATCTATCAATTACCTGGTCCTCAAATTAATATCGTTAAATCTCCATATATTGTTTGTCATAATCTGTTATAGTAATTTCACCCCAGTTCTGTGGCAATTGTGTGTACAAATGAATTAAATCAATTAAGAACTAAGTGATTATAACCCCTAGTTTTACTGGGTGAGTACTAAAAGTAATTTGTTTCAATCTGTTAATTAGGTACTACATGTATATTGTTAATAAGATATCTTGCACTGTATATTTTACTTGTATTTCATTTCTTTTGGTGATATTATTTGAAAAGAAGCATTTAGGAACTCAAATTCTTTTTAATTATTACATCAAAATTTAAGATTTTAAATCAAAATTTCATTTTAGCGAGAATACAGCTGAAAAATAAAAACTACATGCTATAATAAGACCTAGTGCAGTAGGCCAAATATAGAATATGTAACATTCAAATTTTACTCGTCTAGTCGAACTTTTAATTTTCCCATTACGGCTGGCTGTCTACTTTTTTTACTCCTTACTCTGATCAGATCATGTAAAAAATTTTAAGTGAATAATTCTTAACTATATGTATAAGATTGATAACACAAAAATATGACCCTAACTTTTTGCCCACAATTTCACAGCACGTAGAGTCATGCGGAAAGATGGAACATTTGAAACAAGATGAATCTCATCAGTCACACGACAATCTGCAAATAATAATGTTCATAATTAGAAAACACAATAGAATAGATACATGTACATGTAAATAAAACTTCTAAAAGTTTATAAAAGAAATTTAAAACATTTTTGTTTTACATACAGGGCCATTTACACAGTAATGACAAGGATAAATTAAATTAAATAAAAAGAATTTTACCGTTCAAGCTTCTTATACACTTAATGTCTAGATTCTTTAAGATGGATTCATTGCGCAGATCTTGGTTTTGAGGAATCTGCTGCCAGCCTTCCAAACAGCATATTCAGCTGCAACATATATAGACAAAACCGGGTGAGTTGTTAACATTGATTATTTTATAGGGCAAGTTCTTGGGGGCGTAGAATACAGCTGAAAAATAAAAACCTGTTTTTGTACCTAGTGCAGTTCTAAAATATAGAATATTTCAAAATATTTTCTAAAATTGCAATACTGTTTCAAAATAAACTGGCATATTTTCCCATTTAACTGGCGATAATTTATTAATCCTTACTCTGATCATGTAAAATGTAAAAATTTACTCTGTTATAATTCTTAACTATATGTATAAGATTGATAACACAAAAATATGACCCTACTTTTTTTGCCACAATTTCCCAGCCCCAAGGTTGTAGTCATCATCATCCGGAAAGATGGAACATGTTAACAAGATGAAGAATCTCATCAGTCACCACGACAATCTGCAAATAATAATGTTTCATAATTAGAAAACACAATAAAAAGAGATACATGTACATGTAAATAAAACTTCTAAAAGTTTATAAAAGAAATTTAAAACATTTTTTTTTTACATACAGAACCATTTACACAGTAATGACAAGGATAAAATTAAATTAAATTAAAAAAAATTTTGTCGTTCAAGCTTCTTATACACTTAATGTCTAGATTCTTTAAAATGGATTCATCATGAGATCTTGGTTTTGAGGAATCTTTTGTAAAACCTTCAAAACATCTATATTCAGCTGAAACATATAGAAAAAACCGGGTGAGTTGTTAAACATTGATTATATATATTGGGCAAGTTCTTGGGGGCGCACATATATATCATTCAAAAGAACTAAAAATGTAATAGACCCTTCCCCAAAATTTCCTCAAGTGGGATTCGAACCCGGACCTCAATGAAAATTGTTTCAAAATGTATGCTGGCATATTTACAACATCGTTTCACGATAATTTTTTAACAGCTCGCTACTTGGGATGCAATCATTCTGGTCTCACTCTGTATGTGAGTAACAAATCCCGCCAGGGTCACTCTCTGGATTACATATAGGGTTGTTATAAAACCTTCTTCAATACAATTATACAGACAGTACGTCCTATTGGGACTCATCAGCCATATGACAGCTATATATATATGTTCTGTGCAATCTCTTATATATATATATATTTGGGGGGGTTTTATATAGAATATAGTAGGTGTGCTAGATTATTAAACATATTTGAAGTGGGGCAAAAGTAGTCCGGTTGACAACTAACCATGTACAGAATCCGTATATGGACAGTCCTGATACAACATATTTTTACAAGGCAGTTCTGGAGGTCGATATTGACTGAAAATACATGCAAAAGACTGATAAAAGGGAGGTCTAGTGTGTCCATAGAGCGGGTACTGTACTGTTGTGTTACAGTTGCAAATTTTCTGGTGCAGATAGGTTCGTTTGTAATGGATACGGACCTCCCACAATACACTTGCTTTTAAAGAGTATATGAACTGTTCAATCTACCATTTATAAATTCCACTTGTTTTTACCATTATTTGATATGTAAATTTAGGTAATAACCAGTATGAATTATGGATATGTGATCATTTGTAAGTATAGCTATTGATCTAATTGCTAGTGAGTTGAATTTTAGTTTGATAAAAGTTGAAAGAAGAAAATGCACATTTTAATATTTATTCCATAATGTACTCATATAAAAAAGAGTCACATATATAGCGCATGCAATTCATGGAACTGATGCAGCTTTGGATAATATTAGCAGGAATAAATTCCTGGTATTAGTAAAAACACTGCTAAAGCAGAAGTGGGTAGTAAATTTACTACTTGCCTTCAAAAAGATATTATACAAGTGTATGATAGACTTAATACTTCAAAATTTATCAAATAGAAAATATTTGTCAATCATCGGTGACTCTCCTAATAAAGGGAGATGCCGTAATAAAGGTTGATTTTTTTTAGGGGCCAATAGGTAATAAGTACTTACCATTCATTTGCAATTATATACACTATGTTATATTGGGTTTGAACACTATGTAATATCCGTTTATATAATAGAACATAATTTGCATTTGATACATGTAACTGAAAATCTACGATCTCAAATTATTCCAACAAACCGTCTATTGCCCTTATTCAAGGCAACTTTGACAAGCATATTGATGCGTATCAACATGAAACCCATGAACACTGAAGACTGCTTCATTGATTTTGGGGGGTTTCCTAGAAGTAGTAGGTGTGCTAGATTATTGAACATATTTGAAGTGGGGCAAAAGTAGTCCGGTTGACAACTAACCATGTACAGAATCCGTATATGGACAGTCCTGATAAAACATATTTTTTACAAGGCAGTTCTGGAGGTCGATATCGACTGAAAATACATGCAAAAGACTGATAAATTACAATTCTCTTTCAGATGAAAACACAATTTTTTCAAATTCTTTGGCTAGTAAGAATCATTAAAAATTATGAAAATGAATGCATTTTAATTTGTGGCTATCATTTCAATGAAACTTAAAAAGATTCCACATGAATTGAGCGATATACTAAAACATCTTCCCTGCACAATGTTTTGACTGAAGGAATTGACTTTAAAACTAAGTATGTATTAATTTCTTTAGTTACTGTTGTTCAGAATATTTTGCTTGCATTTCAGATGTGTTATCATCAACCTGTGGTCATCTAACTTATACGCATTTGCAAGATAAAAAAATATCATAGCGTCAAAACAATAGCTCAGTCATTTCTGTTTGCTTGAAATTCAATGAATTACTGCACACAAACTATGTCAAAACTGAACAACACAGCCTAAACCTTTAATTTGCCATTGTTAATATTTTCATTGATGGGTAAAATTTATGATCAAAATTTGAGGATGGTTTTGTATTATCCTTCACACAGGACCCTTTACCTTAAATCATCAATGTTATTGTAAGGTGCATTGATGGAATAATACAAACCTCTATTCCATCAAAGGTCATTTTGATGACAGGAACAAAAGCCTCTTCCACCGCTCAGAAGTCCTTAACTTTAGGCTGGACTTTTAATAGATCATAAAAGAAAATGAAGAAGTCGGATCTATCTACATGATGTGGTGCCACATACAGAGTATCAATATCAGCACCTAAAGATACGAAAAATATGAAGTGAACATATTTTTCATGCAGAGTAAGAATTTGTCTTTGAAAAATAACAATTGTCGCAATATTCTCATACACTTCTAAAGTTACCTTTTTTATTATGCACACCAAGCCTATATGAACCAAATGTATATATTTTGCCACCAACTTGCTCCACCAGTGCCTCTGGCATATTCTAAATACAAACCAAACAAATAATTATTATACAAAAATTTCTATAAATTACTTTTTCAAATGTCGTTCATCATGCAAACGAGGAAAATTAACAGACAGAAATATTAGAAGTATTCATGCTGGCAGTAATATGATTGAACACTTACCTTGGCTATACTGACTTCCCTAATCCTTTGAGTAACCAGACCATTTATCTTGCCAGGACATCATGTCTGCAAAATAATTCAAGTTGTTCAAAATATTTGTATCAAGTAACACATTAAAAAAAATCTATACAGTTTATCATTAAAATTACCTTTTGGCCATCTCTGTTGCATCTTCAAATACGCCATAAGGTTTCATGCATTCTTCTAGTGTAGTCCAGATCTCCATTGTATTTTAGAACTATGTGACACAGCATAATATAATTAATATAAAACAACTTAATTAATATTGTACATTCTAACAGTAAGTTTGCAACGTTTAATAATTAGCATGTCAATATTTGATCATTCCTACATTGCCTACTTTTATACTAGCTTATCAATGAGATGTATTTTTAACTTAGATTTATGACAGACAATTGGCTATATATATATATATATATATAATCAGAAATTGTTTTTACATTTTTGGATATATATTTAGGATATTTAGTCAGCCTCTGATGAAAACAGCAAGGAATTTATTTATAATAGAAATTGTTTTACATTTTAACTTATTTAAATTTTAGAAAAATTTATTAAATTAGCAACAATAAATTTTATCCTTCAATTTTTTTGACAAACCTTTTACCAGCAGTTCTGACGATGAAAAACAACAATGAGAGAATATCTCTATGTAACATTTACAAAATTAATGAGATGTCCGTAACATGCTGGCTAACATGTACTATAGGCAGCATATTTTAAACTGTCTAAAACTAATCTTCTATTCGGTCAGGATTTTAAAATTTAATGTCAGGCTGAGTACCAGCACATGGTAGGTAGCCAGCCTCCATGCATGAAGCGTAGCATGATTTCAAATGTGATTGGTTTCCCCACATACTGTCCACTCTGGGGAGGAGAAAGGCTGAGGTGTGACTTTCCAGCCCTCGGCATTCTGGAGGTGACAAGAACTGCAAGAACCCTCACCTGTCTTCAACTATCATCGTTGGTAAATATGCTTGCTAAAAGACGTGTGTGAGAGAGAGAAGTATATTTATATATATATATATATATCCATAAAGCTGATGAGGCTATATATAATATCATTCAAAACACTAAAATGCTAATAGACCCTTCCCAAATTTAGTCCCTCAAGTGATTCGAACCCAGTTCTCTGGGTTGAAGTGATAATTGATCAGAAAATATATGTATGTAAAATTTACAGAGAGACTTCGGTTCAACCGAATGGCTGCTTTGCTGGCTTCGCTGCTTGGATAGTGGTATGTTGGTCTCACAATCTTGGGAATTAGGTATGAGTTCGAGGAGGTCCATGACCCATGATATAATGGAAGCTTAGGGTTGTAAACCTGTCTTCAACTATCTATCGTTGGTGTGTGTGAGAGAGAGAGAGTATAATATATATATATATATATATATATATATATATATATATATATATATATATATATATATATATATATCCATAAGCATTAAGGAAACTTTATATAGAACATAGTGGGGCAAAAGTAGTCCGGTTGACAATAACCATGTACAGAAGTGCATATGGACAGTCTCGATACAACACATTTACAAGGCAGTTCTGGAGGTCGATATTGACTGAAATACATGCAAAAGACTGGATAAAAGCGGGATGTGTCCACAGAGCAGGTAGGTACTGTTGTTTTACAGCGGTAAATTTTCTCTGGTACAGATAGGTTCCTTTTGTAATGGATACGGACCTCCCCAAGATACACTTTTGAGTTTAAAGTTCAATCTACTATTTATAAAATTTTTCTTGTTTTTACCATTATTTGATATGTAAATTTAGGTAATAACCAGTATGGAATTATGGATATGTGATCATTTGTAAGTATAGCTGGATGATCTAATTGCTAGTGAGTTGAATTTTTAGTTTGATAAAAGTTGAAAGAAGAAAATGCAGCTTTTAATATTTATTCCATAATGTACTCATAAAAGAGTCACATTTATAAGCATGCAATTCATGGAACTGATGCAGCTTTGGGTATTATAAAACACTGCTAAAGCAGAAGTGGGTAGTACCCTACAACTTGCCTTCAAAAGATATTATACAAGTGTATGATAGGGACTTAATACTTCAAAATTTATCAAATAGAAAATATTTGTCAATCATCGGTGACTCTCCCTAATAAAGGGAGATGCCGTAACAAAGGTTGATTTTTTCAGGGGGCAATAGGGTGGCAATTGCTACCATTCATTTGCAATTATACACTATATGTTATATTGGCTTTGAACACTATACTAATATCCGTTTATATAATAGAACATAATTTGCATTTGATACATGTAACTGAAAATCTACGATCTCAAATTATTCCAACAAACCGTCTATTGCCCTTATTCAAGGCAACTTTGACAAGCATATTGATGCGTATCAACATGAAACCCATGAACACTGAAGACTGCTTCATTGATTTTGGGGGGTTTCCTAGAAGTAGTAGGTGTGCTAGATTATTGAACATATTTGAATGGGGCAAAAGTAGTCCAAGTTGACAACCAACCATGTACAGAACTGTATATGGACAGTCCTGATACAACATATTTTTTACAAGGCAGTTCTGAGGTCGATATCGACTGAAAAATATGCAAAAGACTGATAAATTACAATTTCTTTCAGATGAAAACACAATTTTTTCAAATTCTTTTGGCTAAGAAGAATCATTAAAAATTATGAAAATGAATGCATTTTAATTTGTGGCTATCATTTCAATGAAACTTAAAAAGATTCCACATGAATTGAGCGATATACTAAAACATCTTCCCTGCACAATGTTTTGACTGAAGGAATTGACTTTAAAACTAAGTATGTATTAATTTCTTTAGTTACTGTTGTTCAGAATATTTTGCTTGCATTTCAGATGTGTTATCATCAACCTATGGTCATCTAACTAATACGCATTTGCAAGATAAAAAAAATATTAAGGCCAAAAACAATAGCTCAGTCATTTCTGTTTGCTTGAAATTCAATGAATTACTGCACACAAACTATGTCAAAACTGAACAACACAACTAAACCTTTAATTTGCCATTGTTAATTTTTCAGTGATGGGTAAAATTATGATCAAAATTTGAGGATGGTTTTGTATTAACACGAGTCCTTCTACACAGGACCCCTTTACCTTAAATCATCAATGTTGTAAGGTGCATTGATGGAATAATACAAACCTCTATTCCATCAAGGTCATTTTGATGACAGGAACAAAGCCTCTTCCACCAACTCAGAAGTCCTTAACTTTATTTGGACTTTTAATAGGTCATAAAGAAATGAAGAAGACAGATCTATCTACATGACGTGGTGCCACACACAGAGTATCAATATCAGCACCTAAAGATACGAAAAATATGAAGTTAACATATTTTTCATGCAGAGTAAGAATTTGTCTTTGAAAAATAACCATTGTCTCAATATTCTTCATACACTCTAAAGTTACCTTTTATTATGCACACCAAGCCGATATGAACAAATGTATATATTTTGCCCAACTTGTTCCCACCAGTGCCTCTGGCATATTCTAAATACAAACCAAACAAATAATTAATACAAAAAATTTTTTTAAAAACTTTTTTTAAATGTCCCCCTT
>JAGTTF010005694.1:5961-21828 GCA_019095985.1 Streblospio benedicti
TTTTTCCCAAAAGCTTATTTCAATTTTTTACGTATTTTTGTGATAGAACTAATCTTTTTATTTACACATATATTTTCATATCTTTATGTAGACTATTACTAGTAGTAGGACTATTCATCTAAATTAATTATCTATAACTACACTACACTACTACTCATTTTTCAACACACTAACGTTGCGGCGACCATTGCCGTGCCTTCGAGTGATCGTTTTGGTACGATGATGTCACAATGGCGCGAACTGATTCCGCCAGGAGTGGAGTTCCTGGCGGAAAGCAGATGGAGGTTCGGGGATGCTCCTGCCTTGGTTGAGGTTGAGCTTCGGTGCGTGTAGATCTTAATGGCTTCCCAAGATCTTACGTCGGAAGGGCTGATCTTCTCTGCCTATGACTCTGGCAGACTCACTACTGAATAGATGTCCAGTATTCTCTCTGTATGGATCGTATGGCAGACTGGGTACTGTGTGGGTCAGGTGTTCTTCAGTCTCGTTTGCAGATTTTGAGAGAAGAACCAATCGTATCTTTCACAGAGATTTGAAAATTTTCTTGAAATCCTTGATCTTCCAAGTCCTTAATTAAATCTTTAATAAATTTCTTTCCATCTTTTGGGGTTTTCGCCATAAAAATCGAATTTTTAAAATCAGATTTCGTAAATAAATTTTTCATCATTTCTTCACACCCGTGACAATTTACGAAAGTATGTTTCTTTTTTTTCTTGAGCTGACAACTTCAAAATTTGTAGGTAAGCAAATGCCTCAAGGAAGATCTTTCTTTCCCCTTTGTTTATTATTGTTAAAGTTGGATGGGGTGTTGATAAACTTTTGATACCTAATAACTCTTGATCGAAAATCGTCGTATGTCATTTTCATTTTGTCAAAGTTTTCTGTACATTTATTGTATATTTCATATCTATCTCTAATGTCACAATATTTGTTTTGTTCACTTTTACTATCAAATACATCTATTAATCTTGTTCCTCTTGCCGCCAAAACTCGTATAAAGTTGTAGGTCGAATTCATTTTATCTATGTCTAAAATGTAAGGATGATGCAAAAAAATGTTTCAAAAAGCTGCTACTGATTAGAAAACATCAATGTGCTGTGGGACAATTTTAACATGTAAAATATTACGGTGGTGGTCTGTACTAAGTAAAACTTAATGATTAAGTTATAATTTACAGGATTGATTTCAAACATGAAAGTATGTTTTATAAGTAGAGTAAAGAGAACATGACAAGATAGATGAAGTTTGATAATTTAATATTAGACAAATTCCAGAAAAAAGGTAAGAGACTGTGAATATGTAAAAATTCAACCCTTCGCAGACACGTCCTGACTGAACAGTTTCATGCCACATGGACAAAGGTAAGAATGTGAATATATGTAAAAGATGAGAAAGGGAGCCGTAAAATATAGAAATAACTTTGTTTCCTTTTAAATGAAAAACAACACATGTCTGTTAATGTCGCAATAGAATGGGTCCAAATGCCGTAATTTTCTACGATCGTTCACCTAACACGCCACTTTGGGGGGTCTGTAAATTCAGGTTTTTAAGAATTACAAATATGACCAGGATGTTGTTTAGTCCTTTTTACAAGGGCATGCGCCTTTATATGATCACAATGCCCACTCACGATGTTAGGCGCATGCACCTGTATGCACTAGAATACAGTAGTCTAAGTATCTTTTTACATTGACTTTAGATGAAATTTATGTTTCTAAACCTCATTTCAACTTGTTATCAAAATAATAAATTCATTTGAAAAAAGGTTATCAATATCTTATTTAATTAAATGAGTTAGTCACCCGAAAACTCAGTATCTTGAATTGACCGCCAGCCCGGCGAGTATGCTCTCCTTTGATAAGGTAACGACGCGGGATTCCATAATTGACAAATTTTAGGCCGATTAATTAGGTCAAATACCCATTATCGCACCATTAAAACTATTTCTTACATGAAATGTTAGGGGTTGAGTTTAATTCATCTTTTTGATGATCCCATTTCATATTTATATTTCATGTTTGTTGAACATTCACATTAACTTTTTCTCGTATATTTTTTCATTATTTTTGTTTCTCATATTTAAGTCAGCAATTCATTTGCTTAATAGTTACCCTGGTATATCCTCAGTTCAAGTAATAGAGGTTTTAGTATGTACTTAATAATCACTAAATTGTGGCTGAAAAATTCCCATAATAATCATCATCAATTATTTTAAGCATGTGGAAGAATGTATTATCAATGAAATGTGTTAGTAGATGATTCATTTCAATACCTATGAAAAAGCATAGATGCAGCCACATAATAGATGTATAGATATCGTCGGGGTAAACTCATCACTAACATTTTGTATAGGAATTATAGTGTGTCAAAGGATGCCAATGACATGTCAAGCCACGAACTATTGTTTTATTCATTTGACTTGCAACAGAACGTTCAATTATCAAATACAATATGGTGTATCAATTGGGTGTTAATAAAAATACAATATACTTACAAAATCATTCACAAAAAGTGGATTTGATATGCTTCATACGTCGATGCAAATCTAAAAAAAGTCAATAAGTAAATATTTACAAGTAAACATAATTTAATATTTGTGTTTTTCATTTGTATATATTATATGTTATCAGTTCTTGTGATTGCTGATCAGCCCTTTAACTACGTTTAGTATTGATATTGAAACATGAGTTGCCTGGATGATAAAATATTAAAAATAAAGAAAATTTAACAATATAATGTGCTCTATCTGCATACCCAGATGAAGCTTGTTCATCAACTTCCAGACCATGATCCAGCTGCTTAAATTGGTCAATTAAAAATACCCATATATATCACACAGGGACTGACAGGTAAAAAATCTCGAAATGAGTGTGGACTTTTACAGAATGAGTTAGCGCAGCACATGAGTTCTGTTTTGTTAAAAAATCACACTGCTTTTACCAATAGTAACAGTGCCCCAGAAAAGTACTTGTCGACTAATCAGAGACTAGTATTAAGCCAAAAGGACAAGTAAGAATTTTTTAGCTATCTTCGCTTTCATACTATCTATTTTTGTTAAACTCATTGGAGGTTGGGAATTGAATTCCAGTTTGTCCAATAACCTTTTTTTAAACCCCTTTGTATCCAACTCCCGAGCTTGTACCAATGTCATAACAAGAGGACTTTCAGAAACGCAAAAGTCTTCCCCAACCGCCCCCGCTCCTAGATGAAAATCGGGATGAAACCCTTAGAGATCAACAATTTCAAAATTACTAAATCAAATACATATGAGAGTCATCACGGTATTGCTCCCACCTTTTTGCAAAATGTAAATTTTTATTGTACCTTCAGCATTTTCTACCATGGGTTAGACAATTGCTATACAACCTCAAACACATCAACCCCGCCTTCAAAATAAATCTTAATATCTGTTTGTTTAAAACAGAACATGGGTGGTGGTAACTGGACATTTGAAATATTTTCTATAAGGTGAAAGAAACTTAATCAGCCATAACCAAATTTCTAGACAAAGAAATCCATAATTTTATACTGGACACAGTAAATCTTCCATTTACAAAATTGCCCTGGGCCTGTTTGGTTAAGTGTGTTCTTTGAATTAATTTCTTCATGTCGTATTTTAGTATTTGTATGAATTTTTACTCTTTGAGAATTTGTATCGTTAAAATTATTAATTTCTGTTAACAATATATACAAAAAGTAAGATAAACTAATTAACCAATTTACATGTCAATAATTTATTTAACTTTATGTACACTAGATGACATAACTTTAAAATTATCTAATTAAAATAATAGATAAAATTATTGCATATAATCAAAAACAATATTAAAGCTTAAATTATCTAATTAAAATAATAGATAAAATTATCACATTTATTTAACTTTATGTACAGTAGATGACATAACTTTAAAATTATCTAATCAAAATAATAGATAAAATTATTGCATATAACCAAAAACAATATTAAAGCTTAAATTATCTAATTAAAATAATAGATAAAATTATCACATATAATCAAAAGCAATATTAAAGCTTAAATTCACAAGGATATTGAACAGTCACTTTTATTCCATGGTCTCCGGTCGTAAAAAATAAACACATTGCAAATGCAAGACGTTCACACAATTTTCACAAGTTTGGTCAGTGAGTGATAATGTGGCAACACTATAAAAAACGGGACAATATCCCACATGAATGATATCCTATAGACGTTATAGCAGCAGCACGACTTTTCCTATAGCTTTACAAAGTATATAACAGCAATAAGCAAGAGTGTATCCATTTCTGTATTGAATATTAAAGAAAATATTGTCAAACCACAAAAAAATTACCACACGTTTCAGCCATGTTGATTGTTGGCTGGTGTCAGTGGTGAACGATTTCACGAGTGCGTTATGTTGCTTCAGGACAGTCACATGAATCTAATGACTAATAGTAATAATAAAACACGAGAAATGATGACGTATTTCTGACATCGAACAAACTAATTATTGCGCCATCTCATTGGCTAACAGATGGCGCAACTACCAATAATATTTAACGTTACATTCGACTGACTACGCTAATCAATGATTAGCCTTTACGACACACCGAAATAGGTCAACACCGACCATACTGCAACGAGATAAGGAGTAGCGCTACAAAAGCTTATTATCATAATTTATGCATATGTATGCATTTTTCAGAGAAACAGCCTTAATCAAGCCAGAATCGTAGTTGCATATGGTTAACACAGCCCTTTCGATAAACGATATGTTAGCAGACAAGTAGGGCGATAATAAAGAGCAATTTTGTCATCTTGATCTGGGGAGTATTCGATAGATTTCTTAAAATATTTACAATATTATGGTCTCAAAGTGTGATAATAAGAATCACCATCAATACTTTGAATAATAGAACCTTTTAAGTGCAACCGGCTGGTGCAGGTAACAATATATTTTGATTTTTTTATGTAGTTGAACTTTATTCTGCTGGTTTACCCTGATTTCCGGGTAAAACGCAGTATGTTGCTTTATTACTAGTGAAAATCAAGCGTTTAAAGTATGCAATCACGGTCTCATATTCTCCTATGAAGTTAGAATTGGCCACGAACAAATGCAGAATAAAATACATATATCACAACAACGACATTACTATATTTATTTCTTAGTGATGATAAAGATTAAATGTTGTAAAATTAAAGAACTGCCAAATTTTCGGTCCTGACGTGTAATTCAATACGATTTCCACCAAAAAACAAAAATCTCGAAAATCCCTTCTAATAGAAACATATATAAATTTACGTTGAAGCAACCTCTCTACCCTCCGCCCCCCATTTGAAGATGTGAAAAAATTATTATTGTTGGATAAGTATTTCTAGCACTCCACTATCAACTTCCATAGCATTTTTATAAGGATTTTTTGCATACAATCATCCAAGAGCCCAGGGCTGTTAAATTGAAATTTTGTCAAAATGGGGGTGGGCTGCTACACGGGTGTGCAGTTACTATTTAATTCTAAGATATTTAGGAAAAAGACGGGGGAGGACTGTTACATGGGGTTAGGGGATGGTCGTTTACGGTACATCTACAAGAAAGTTTAACTGGAAATATTTGTCCAATCTTTATGAAATGTTATCAACTGTTGTGTCATTCTTTAATGTTACTGTAAAACAAATACTTAAAAACAACTTTGCCATTATGACCAAATTGTATTTTTAAGGACTTGTGAATCACACTCTACATTACCTGCACAGTTACAAGTTCACATTTACAGCATCCCATTCCAAATGATGGTCAAATGGTTCATGTGGTGGACAACTGTAAAATATTTTATAGAAAAAGTAAAACTAAATTTGTATACAGGACTATTTATATGGTAGAACATAATAACTAATCAAAAAACATTTGGGGCATTTTATTACAAAATGAATGGTCTCTCCTACTTGTTGGTAAAATATGGTAAGTCCTAAAAAATCATAATATTATAAGAAATATTCAAAATCAACATACAATGCTGCTGTGTACATTTAGACAAGATAAGATATGATTGTGACTTATTTGATGGACTAGTTCATGCTAAGGGCTAAACAAAATTGTAAGTATTACAGCACGTTGGCAAATCAGTGAATGCCTAATTGCTTATATCAATTCTGCCACTTTATATGACCTCATCTTTTAAATTACTGTTCTCTTAATGAAAATCATGTACATTTATGACACACTGAATAGTGCTACTTAAGATAACATATAATTTTAATTGGTTATAAAAATTAAAAGCATGTGTGATGTCTTTTTGTGCGGACATCAACTTTATTCCACTAATTTTTGGCTTGTAACATTTTTTTCCTTCGGACAATTATTCTGTAAATTATTGGAAATCATCCATGCTAAAATGCCACACCCACATGAGAATTTTTGTGCATCTTCATAGCTTGTAAAGATGTGCTAACAGTCACACTTATATAGAAAAAATTGAACATATCTGCTTTTTAACTGTGTAGCCATATTGTTAAGAGCCAAATGGGCTATGATTGGAACAGCTGTGTTTATATGCTTTTTAGAAACAATTAACTAATCCCTATATTAGGTCCAGATTTCACATCCAATGACTGCTTAGGCATTAATGGCATTGTATAATCTCTTGTGCATTTGGATATTATTGAACAATAGAAGTTATGCTTTCCTTCACTGGTTTAAGTCAGTAGCAGTTCCAACCATGCAAATTTGCCTGACGTTTTTAATTGGGCTTTGCCTGTTCAAAATGTCTATATTTGCAAATTTAAAGAAACCGGAAACTTTGCGTAGGTGCAGGATATTACTTTAAATCATATCTAATAATTTTTAGAATAAGTGTTTAGGAAAAAAGTTTTTAATCTGGAAAAAAGCAGTGGAATGAAATTGGTGCTACCACAATAGGCTGATTTTGGGCAAGATTCCACTCAGATTGTTCAAAGTGGTGTGCAGGATCCTATATACCTCTACCAATCTCTGTTTATATCAGGTTTCAATTCTAATGTTAGAATGGCCACCCTCAATGGGCATTTGAACTACTAATGTTCCACATCAAGCATCTTAATTAAAGGGGTGTACAATGTCGCGACACGCAAAATTGGTCTTTGCTGCATTCAGCGTGCGTTTGCGTTGAACTGATCAAAAACGTGTTTAAATGCAGAGTTGGCCACTTTTTCTTTTTTCTTTTAGAATATTGTTCTTGTCATCTATGCTCTCAAATTCAATTTTAACAACTGTTCCAGGTATATTTTCATGAAAAGGGGTCGTTTTTGCATGCTTCATCTTGACTTCACTCCCTATACTGTCTCTGATAAGGTCCTGGGACTTTTTTACAATGCTACGATCGTTGACTCTGTATCAAACGGAGAGAGATTCTGGGACGAGACGCTTGCTTCCATTTCCGCGAGTCTGCCTTCTAAATTGGCCACATCCTCACCTATGCTATCAATCTCGGTCTGAATAGTTTTGTGAAAGTCCTCAAATCTTTGGTCTAAATCTTTCTGAATCTATTATTTTAAATTTTGAATTTCCTTGGTAAACAGCAGTTCAACCTTTTCATGAACCCCTCCTCAATTCGCGCATTTCTTTGGTGTTTCGTTTCTCTTTTTATTGTCCACTCTTGTACTTAATTTGAAAGTATGCATAGCTGTAATGTTCTTTTTATAAATTCAATTTTTACAAATTCAATTGCAGATTATATGATTTTTTCACCAAACTACAAGTTGCACTGTACAACTGGCAAGAGATTAATGAATTCAATACCCTGTACTAAGTACTAACAATTCAAAATTACATGATTAATCCTGATGCAAACACTATTTATTTTTCACAGAAAGTTATCTTTTCAATTTTAAATTGTCATTTTAAAGTTATCGTTTTCACTTTAAATTGTCATTTTAAAAAACACACATATCCACTTTATTGGCATCAAGTGAATCCATGTAACAAGCACAACACTCATCCAAATTATAATGCACAAGAGTTATGATTTTTAAGAAAATGTCAAGAAAGCTCTCTGAAGAAAATATCCCTTCTCTATATAGATCTAGTAGATTCTAGGCCATAATCCTATCATGTGGTTCAATACTTGTGAAGCCTATTCGTGTATTACTATTACTGCAGTGAACAGTGTGAATATTTCCATTTGTTCTCGATTTTCAGCAAACTACTGCAACATTATTGTACATGTTTCAAAATACACAAAACCGGGTATATGAACATGATTTTGTTAAAAAGGTTCTTTAAGGGGAATCATGAAGTCCGAAATTTAGTCGTGAAAACTCCTGTATAATAACAAAATTCATGTTAAACAACGAACCCGGTTTTGTATTTATCATTCTGCTTTAAACGTTTGACATACAGTTAAAAAAAGTAACTATCCTTAAAAACATGTTTAATTCTGGAATTTGTTGAGTAAATTTTATATGTAGATCGTAGAAATACACTCCATAATCACCACACTAATCATCCCGAATTTTTCCTGCTTCAAACACAATATCACGTTTTATTAATTGTCATCAAATATTCCAGTGATATTTTGAATGGTTTCCTCAATATATTCTTATCATCTGTTAAATGCGACATAAATAAGTGCGTAGGTCATCATATTTTTCTTGAATCAACTGTAGAAATCATGCGATATTGTCGACGTAAATTTTTTTCTTTCTGATCTAGATCTAGGTGTCAAAAAAGGAGGTCACGGCTTAATAGCAAATCAATATGTTCTTAGGCCCAACTTAAAGTAGTATTTACGCAGCATTGATAACAGTACTGTTTTTGCTGTCGAGTATATTCAAATTACATGCTTGAAAAAAAAATCAAATTAATGTTGCAATGGATAATTTTATCATGAGGATATTTGTGGATTGACAATTATCAGATTGTGTGTGATTGCATTAGACTTTTAGCGGGATTGGATGATGTATTGACAGAAAAAAAAAATCAAAGTTCAAATTAAGTTTTTTATGCATTCATTTGAAGTCATGAAACGAACTGATTTTAGTATGTTTATTTTACATAGTAGTACATCATATAATTTATAGAAGTCATAAACTGTGATAAGACAAAATAGAAGTGTGATATTTATACAAATGATACAAATTATACTAAAATAAATAAAGCCGGGTGAACTGATTTGATAGCAATCAGTCACTTTCACTGTCTGAATAAATGATCATAAATCACAGGATTTATCCTTCTTCGTTTGGGCTGCTGACTGGACATAATGACTATCTTGAAGAATTTCAAAAAAAGCAGTCCGGCTGAGAACAAGCATGATAACCATAGTATCAACTTGCAGAAGAGGGGTGATAATATTTCCATTTTATCGGGATGGATCAGCAAACCAATGAAATTACACGAAAAAGAATGATGGTTATATAATCCGTCTCTTGCATTAACAATCAAATGAAATGCCAACTGCCAACTGTATAATATCCCATGTCATGAACGAATTAAACATAAACATACACAAACTCTTGACATTACTGCTACTTTGCCTGGATACTGAAATTTGACAGTACTTGCTATTAGACTAGATCTACTTTTTTTATAGATCTAGACTAATACATTCACGGACGACATATCTAGCCCGATTTTTTTTTATTGATTTGAAAATTGTAACAGATTTTTTATACACTGTTGCACCTTTAACCTTGATATAGAAATGTTGCAATATTTAATTATACTGGTGCAAGTAACAAAGTAACATTGTTTACATGCAAAAACACAGCGACCCCTATTATTTTTAGGACTAAACTCTTACGTCGAGCGAAAACACGGGCTGCTTACGTAATTGGTAGATAAAATAATGTTGGTTAGTTAGCTTAATTGGCACCTTGTCAGGCATATTATTTCAAAATGAAAGACGAAAATAAGAAATGGATTTGATGATGTTAACTAATTGGAGAGAAAGACCCTCTTCTGGAGACCCCAAAAATAAATTAATCAATGACAAAGTGATAAAAATCCATTGTTTGGCTTAAAAAAGATGGCGGCGGAAAATCGTAACATGCATATGGGAGTCGAGTCCCCTAATAAGGAACCGTCTCTGGCAGGCTCTGCCGCGCCTGTATACAACAAATATGAGATGCATAATAATTACCCATGGGTGCTAATTTACACTGATCATAGTTAGTAATTAAAGTGAAGAAATCAAGTAATCATTCTTTTGAATTTACACTAGCCAACATAAATTTTATACTTTACAGGGGGCCAGTGGCTAGTGCTTATTCAACACACTGCTCAGGCTGATATTAATTCAAGATGACAAAGAACAGTCCACACCCATCCCGTAGGTCACACCCATCCCGTATGCTTTTTTTCAAAAAAAATATTTAGCATTCAAACAGGTACCAAATAATATTACTACTTTGAACACAATAGTTTTCCGGTGCCAAAGTGAAAAAATTTTTTTTTTGCTAAGATCTAGTGCAAATAAACATGATCAAATCGAATATTATCGCCACCTACAGGATGTGTATGCACACGTTATTTCATAACAAAATGCATCATAGATAATGTAATTTTAATGAACCATAAAAAATGTGTTTATCTTACGAAAATACAAGTACGTAGCTTTCTTTTGACACCTTAAACGCTATTGTTGGTTCATTAAAAGCTGTGCTACAATGGTTTGAACAAAAAAATCTACGGGATGGGGGTGAGGTGCTCTAGGGGAAAAAAGTGTCTAAAAAATATACGTGAAAATGTTTCAAATATGCACTTTCGTTTCTGATTTTAACATTTAAAAACTTATGCTATACACATATTTGAAGCTTACCATAAACAAGTCCTCTAGTGCATTGTGGTATCTTCAATAATACAAGCATGGACATTAGCTAACATTGCCATATGAAGTAGATGTAGATAACAATCACCTATTTTCGGAGATGGTGGAGACAGTAAATACACAATGGATTCTTCCTATGTGATTTGCATTTATAAGCTGCAATATAAAAAGACATGTATGCATATAAATTGTTTCAAAAAACTGCATTTTAACATTTCTCCTGACAAAAGCTTTATCATAGAAGTCCTGTCATTGGTATTCAAGATACTGTAACTGTATATCATTCTGATTCTCTACCTCGACTTATCTTAAAACCACCACGACTTAGGTTAATAAATGTAGTATACTATACTGTTATTGGTAGAATATCTATTACTGCAGTCTTTGACTCCTAGATCTAGTAGATCTACTGACAGTGATACTGCTGTAGAAAGCTTGCCTGAGCGTAGATCTAGACATTTTATCAATAATGCGTGCAACGTTCTATAAGTAATACACGTCAATTGTTGAAACTGTGGTCACACAGTTTTTACAGTACATTAATCTGGACATTAACATCTAATTTATGAATGAAAATATCAGATTCTTACCAAATCAACACTGTTTCCATCCGCACATCGTCTGCATGTGGTGTCGCAGTGAAATAGTATTACTAGCACGCCGGGCACCTGCTCTCTAGTTGACTACATATGTTTTCACAAACTTTGATGAAAGCAACGTCCGGATGTGAGACACCCAATACAAAAATCAAAAACGCGGTATCCATGCAACATGTACATTCGATTTCATATCACATTTTACTAATGTGGCTACCTTTTTATTATAATCTGCTGTTACAATTTTCATTTATATCCTTGTTATTAAATGAAATGATATTCTACTTATTATTATCTACTTATCAGGCATCTGCTGTGAGGGGGTCGTTATTGAAAAGGTCTGCCTTTCACATCAAATGTAAACAAATATGTAATGAAAGTAAATTTTGTAACAATCATTTCTTGTTAACGATGATTTTAGCTACACATATCTGTATTTATAGCAATTTAGATCTAACATGAACATGGCGCCAGGAATTTATTCTGGGTTGGGATGTTGCGCATGCGCATTTAAAATGACTGTCCTGACGGTTTTTCACATTATCACGTCTAGATGCTACCCAATTAAATGGGATACTAAAAAGTTCTTAGACATCGTATTACAGTGTAGAAATTAAGATACAAAAATTCATGTCATTTTGGCAAAAACCCGTCATTAACCCACGTGAGAAATCAAAGGGCTTGCTCTAATGGTCAGATTAGACATTATCAGAACGACCTCATTACCGGCTTAAAAAGCGGCATCTTGAAGGTCAAAGATGACCAACGCCACATGTAATAGAGTGGGTAAAAGCGTATCTTTGAGTGCCTCGTGACTAATGAAGGAGAGCGTCTGTCCGATTTTTTTTTTTTCTTTTTTAAATCAAAGGGCTTGCTCTAATAGTCAGATTAGACCTTATTGGAACGATCTCATTACCGGCATTAAAAAAGCTGCATCTTGAAGGTCAAATATGACCTACTCCACCTGTAATAGAGTGGATAAAATGCGTATCTTTGAGCGCATTGTGACTAATGAAGGAGCGTCTGTCCGATTTTTTTTTTTTTTTAAATCGAAGGGCGTGCTCTAAAGAACAGATTAGGCCTTATCGGAACGACCTCATTACCGTCAAAAAGCGGCATCTTGAAGGTCAAAAATGACCTATGCTACATGTAATAGAGTGGGTAAAATGCGTATCCTGGAGCGCATTGTGACTAATGAAGGAGCTATTGTCCAGATTTTTTTTTCCTTTTGAATCAAAGGGCTTCCTCTAAAGTACAGATTAGGCCTTATCTCAATTACCCCATTACCGGAAAAGCAGCATCTTGAAGGTCAAAGATGACCAACGCCACATGTAATAGAGTGGGTAGAATGCGTATCCTTGAGTGCATTGTGACTAATGAAGGAGCGTCTGTCCGGATTGTTTTTTCTTTTAAATCGAAGAGCTTGCTCTAATGGTCAGATTAGACCTTATCAGAACGACCTCATTACCGGCAAAAAGCGGCATCTTGAAGGTCAAAAAGATGACCTACTCTTCTGTAATAGAGTAGGTATAATGCGTATCTTTGAGCGCATTGTGACTAATGAAGGGGCGTCTGTCCAGATGCTTTTTTTTTCTTTTTACATCAAAGGGCTTGCTCTAAAGAACAGATTAGGCCTTATCGAACGACCCCATTACCGGCAAAAAAGCGACATCTTGAAGGTCAAAGATGACCAACGCCACATGTAATAGAGTGGATAAAATGCGTATCTTTGGGCGCATTGTGATTAAGAAAGGAGCATCTGTCCCGATTTTTTTTTACTTTTCAAATCGAAGGGCTTGCTCTAAAGAACAGATTAGGCCTTATCGGAATGACCTCATTACGGCTTAAAAGCGGCATCTTGAAGGTCAAATATGACCAATGCCAAGTGTAATAGAGTGGGTAAAATGCGAATCTTTGAGCGCATTGTGACTAATGAAGGAGCGTCTGTCCTGATTTTTTTTTTTTTCAAATCGAAGGGCTTGCTCTAATTGTCAGATTAGGCCTTATTGCAATGACCCCATTACTGGCAAAAAGCAGCATCTTGAAGGTCAAGGATGACCTACGCCACATGTAATAGAGTGGGTAAAATGCGTATCTTTGAGCGCATTGTGACAAATGAAGGAGCATCTGTCCAGATTTTTTTTTTTTTTTAAATCAAAGGGCTTGCGCTAAAGTACATATTAGGCCTTATCGCAACGACGACCCCATTACCGGCGAAAAGCGGCATCTTGAAGGTCAAAGATGAATGAAACAAAACCACATGCAATAGAGTTGGTAAAATGCTCATCTTTGAGTGCATCGTGACCAATGAAGGAGCGTCTGTCCGGATTTTTTATCTTTTTTAAATTGAAGGGCTTGCTTTAATGGTCAGATTAGACCTTATCGGAACGACCCCATTACTGGCAAAAAGTGGCATCTTGAAGGTCAAAGATGACCTACTCCAAATGTAATAGAGTGGGTAAAATGCGTATATTCTAGCGCATTGTGACTAATGAAGGAGCATCTGTCTGGATTTTTTTTTCTTTTTAAATCAAAGGGCTTGCTCTAAAGAACAGATTAGGCCTTATCGGAACGACCCCATTACCGGCAAAAAGCGGCATCTTGAAGGTCAAAGATGACCTACTCCAAGTGTAATAGAGTGGGTAAAATGCGTATCTTTGAGCGCATTGTGACAAATGAAGAAGCGTCTGTCAGGATTTTTTTTTCTTTTTAAATCAAAGGGCTTGCTCTAAAAACAGATTAGGCCTTATTGGAACGACTTCATTACCGGCAAAAAGCGGCATCTTGAAGGTCAAAGATGACCAACGTCACATGTAATAGAGTGGGTAAAATGCGTATCTTTGAGCGCATTGTGACTAATGAAGGAGCGTCTGTCCGATTTTTTCTCTTTTTTAAATCAAAGGGCTTGCTCTAATGGTCGGATTAGACATTATCAAAACGACCTCATTACCGGCAAAAAGCGGCATCTTGAAGGTCAAAGATGAATGAAACAAAACCACATGCAATAGAGTTGGTAAAATGCTCATCTTTGAGCGCATCGTGACCAATGAAGGAGCGTCTGTCGGATTTTTTATCCTTTTTAAATTGAAGGGCTTGCTTTAATGGTCAGATTAGACCTTATCGGAACGACCCCATTACTGGCAAAAAAGTGGCATCTTGAAGGTCAAAGATGACCTACTCCAAGTGTAATAGAGTGGGTAAAATGCGTATATTCTAGCGCATTGTGACTAATGAAGGAGCATCTGTCTGGATTTTTTTCTTTTTAAATCAAAGGGCTTTCTCTATAGAACAGATTAGGCCTTATCGAACGACCCCATTACCGGCAAAAGCGGCATCTTGAAGGTCAAAG
This sequence comes from Streblospio benedicti, assembly GCA_019095985.1. Taxonomy (NCBI): domain Eukaryota; kingdom Metazoa; phylum Annelida; class Polychaeta; order Spionida; family Spionidae; genus Streblospio; species Streblospio benedicti. The sequence goes on from JAGTTF010005694.1 coordinate 20,689, forward strand.
ATGACCTACTCCAAGTGTAATAGAGTGGGTAAAATGCGTATCTTTGAGCACATCGTGACAAATGAAGAAGCGTCTGTTAAATCAAAGGAATTGCGCTAAAAACAGATTAGGCCTTATTGGAATGACTTCATTACCGTTGAAAAGCAGCATCTTGAAGGTCAAAAGATGACCAACGTCACATGTAATAGAGTGGGTAAAATGCGTATCTTTGGCGCATTGTGACTAATGAAGGGGCGTCTGTCCCGATTTTTTTTTTTTTTTAAATCAAAGGGCTTGCTCTATTGGTCAGATTAGACATTATCAGAACGACCTCATTACCGGCGAAAAGCGGCATCTTATGTGGGTTAATGACGGATTTGTGCCAAAATGACATGATTTTTTATATTTGTTATTTTTAAACTTTAATATAATGCAGAAGATTTTTTAGTATCCCATTATATTGGTTAGCGTCTGGACCTGATTAAGTGAAAAAAACGTCAGGACAGTTATTGATAATGCGCATGCGCAACAGCCCAACTCAAATAATTTTATGGCGCCGCATCCGGCGGCTGTTCTAAAAATATCATCAATACAGATATGTATAGTTAAAATCAGCATGAACAAGAATCTAATGTTACAATTTTTACTTTCACTTCACAATTTTATAGATTCGAAGTCAAAAGACAGGATTTTCTATAACGACCCCATGAGAGCAGGTGCTTGCTGATCTAAAATTGCATTTCATTTATTATAAGAGACATAAATGAAAATTGTAACACTGGATTATTGTAAATAAGTGGCCATTGTATTGTTCTGTGCTGAGAATTTAGGTGTAAATATTGCATGGACGTCGAGCTTTTGAAATTTATAATTGGTGTCTCACAGTCCGACGTTGCTTTCATCAAAATTTTTTATACAAGAACTATTGTGTTATCTATAATTTTTTTTTGATTTCATTTTAAAAATTATGAAAATTTTTTATTTTTTTTCTTTTAAACATTATGAAAAAACCCCGCCCTAAAGGGTTTTTTTAAAAATAATTGGGGGGTTTTTTTCCCCCAACTTAAAAAGGAAAACACTTAAAAGTCTTATAAAACTTACCCAAATTTTAATTTTTTTTAAAAATTTTTAAAAAAAAACCCAAGAAAAAATTCAATAAAA